>JAQQZT010000001.1:32339392-32370084 GCA_030068275.1 Clarias platycephalus
CCCCGCAAATAAAGTGACAATTTCTTTACCCGCCCCAACCCGACCCGCGGGTTACCAGACGACCCGCGCATCACTAGACGAGATTAAAAATAATGTGTTAATCCACAGCATCGGCACAAGTGCATTACATGGCTGAAAAAAAAGAGAAATTAACCTTGTAGTTTTGAAGCTTGTTGTTGTTTGGATAGGCATCCTGTCAGTCATTTTATAGACACGCCCACGTAACACTACATGTCTAGTCAGAGTGCTGAAACTCCAGTTCAATGATTAAAAAAAAGAAATGAATAATTTTTTTAAAGTGAAGCCTGCAGTGGCTTGGAGGCCTTCCAGACGTGGCCATTTGTTGTGAACAGCGTTGTTATTACTAATCAGCATGGGGGGAGAATTACTGACCTCAGGAGGATTCAACAGTCAAAATCCATCTCTCTCTCTCTGAGCTCGATCAATTCAGTTCAATTCAAGTTTATTTGTATAGCGCTTTTAACAATTGTCATTGTTTACACAATTAAAAGAATTATTTAAGTTTGTATGGGATGTGAATGTGTATGAATCAAAATGATCAGATCATCCCTAAAGCCTGAGGAAACGACTCCAATCAGCACAAACCATTGTGTAGCGTGAACCATGTGACCTCGGGCCAGAGATCAGTCAGGCGTTTCTCACTGCGTCTTACCAACACGTGTCCTGGAGGGCTTTTATACTGTGTGTGTGTTTGTGTGTGTGTGCACATGCTGTACTTCGGCTTTTACAGAATTTAAAACAGAGTTGAGGAATTCTCAACTCTGATTGGTCAGAAGGCGCGGATTCATTTTAAATAGCAGCGATTAACTGAATTTTAACCCCTAATGGTGCGCGAGCAAGCAGTTCGAAAAGATGCGGTCGGCTGACGTCACGCGGTTCGGAGGAAACACGTGATAGTCTTCGGCCCTCCCGGCTGAGTGGTAGTGGTAGCCTTATTGAGGGAGCCCCCTAGTGACGGGGAGGAACTAATACACTAGCGATTCTAGTGTAGTTAAAAAAAGACAAGCGGATATAAATCTCAAACTAGTTGTTTTTAAAGGAAGGAACACCTTTGCATAATAAAGCTGTTGCCTTTCTTGTGCTTGAAATCAAAGTGTTCACTCAAATATGACCAGGGATTCGCTCCATAAGTATTTGATGGCATTTCACTTTCAGCTGGGTTTGGATCACTGGCATCTGTTTTGTCCGTCTCCATCGTTCTCGTGAATTTAGCGCGTTTGTTCTCCACGCCAGTGGTTTCCAGTGCGCAATTTTTTTCCTTTCTCGTTGCATTATATATATTTTTTTATATTCATTTCTTTTTTACCCAGTAACAAATATGATTTAAAATGTCGTGAAGTACAATACTTCTAACAAAACATACTTAAGTGAAAGTAAAATTACAGATTTTAAAAGCTACTTTAAAAATTAGAAGTGCACAAAAAATTACAGTAACACGAGTAAACGTAATATTCGTTACTTTCCACCTCTGGTCACAATGTTATAATAAACAGTACACGTGCACACGGATGTTGACTATATGAGTGACGCACGCACACTGAGACTGACCATAGGAGATGATGACCCACAATCCCACAGCGCAAGAGCCACTGGCGCAGTCGTACTACAGTATATCAGAGTGTCATGTACTATGTATATCAAAGCCTCGCTCGTTTATCAAGTTAAAATGTATTGAAAAATTTTGCCCATATTGCAAAACACTCAAAAGTTACTCACAATCCAAGGTTTTTATGTTGTATTCTCTGAAACGGACCTAAGAAGCATGTAGCATGATGATACAAATCCAACTAAGCTTTGTAGTAACAGGAGAGTCCATGTTGTTTCCATGTTCAGACTTAAAAGCAGAACTTGCAGAAATGAAAGCATTCGCGCAGTAATTACACGCAGTAATTACACTCACTCAGACAGCAGCCGGTAGCGTTAGCTCGCTAAGCTAAACACGCTTAAATTTAAAAGCCTAAAGCTAAATGTTTTAAAGTGTGCCCATATTTTACAGATAAGGATTCCGACATCGTGACGTGCTTCGACTGTCTTTAACAGTTGCGTGTAAAGCGTGAAACACGTCAATCCTAATGAAACATCTGAGAACGCGTGGAATGAAGTTAAAAGCAGTGTTTAACAGCTCGCAGACATCAGCTGGCAGTGTGTATGTGTGTGTGTGAGTGTCACACCAACATTAGCAAAGACAGGAGAGGGGTCGGGTTTTACCAGATACAGCAAAAATGGTCATATTTGTGCAAAAGAAAGCAGATTTGTAGCGTCCCAAGAATATAAATTACTGTGCTGTTATTGGTGTTAAGTTACTGTAGTTGGGTTTAGGTCGGATGTAGATTAGTTTCACAGGCTACTAAAATATGTTTTATATTTACTTATTTATATATACTTAAAAATTTGAATATATTGTATATTTTATAATTTTTTTAAATATAAAAAGTCATTCCATAATGTTATAATTTTTTTTAAAAGTTTTGGATAAGGCATCGGTACCGGTTTAAAAGTAGCGATTTTGCACCGATATGGTAAAAACTCAAAAGATACACAACTGTAATCATAAGACGAATAAATGTTTTTATTTAACAAGGAAAGTTGTTTAAATGTACATTAATATTCATTACCTGCTATTTTCACAGGGACTGTTTTTATATCTTTGCTGCTAAAAGAAATGTTTAATGTTCTCATCTCACTACCACAACTCATTACCTCATTACCACAATATTGCATTTTGTATGTTGTTTTTTTGTAAATATATAGTGTTAATCTGTTTTGTCTCAGTGTCTTAGTTAGCTAGTTATTTTTCGTTTATTTATGTCGTTAATTTGCGCTGGTCTGTTTTTGGATTCAGTTTAAAATCCAACATGGGCAGCTACAGGATGATGGTGATGAGGTGGAGTGGGACAACAATCAGTTTGTCAACTGTAGACATTTTGGGGAATATCATTTAGCACAAGTATCTTAATCAAATCATCATGCAAGCAGTTAGGCCCTCAGTGAAGTAGGTTTTAAGACTAACTTACACTTTTTAACATTTAGACATTTGGCAGACACCCTTGTCCAGAGTGACCTACATTTTTATCTCATTATACATCTGAGGCTTAAGGGGCCTTTCTCAAGGGCCCAACAGTGTAACTTGGTGGTGATGGGGTTCGAACCAAGAACTTTCCAAGCTTCCATTGCCTTAACCACTGAGCAAGAGAGCACACACGGTGCTGTAATTACAGTACCAATAGATAAGTATTAAATCACTCGTCACAACTGGTAACATAATCATAGGTCAGGTGGGATTAAGACTGACAGGTCAATCAGGAATAAGTAGGTAAGTTAAATATGCAATATACTAAACACATAATAATTACACATTATAGAATCAGAACTAGTGATCACAATCTGTTTAAAATGCCATATTCAAGACGATTAATAGATTATTTAGACTCCAGGAATTCATAAAGCGTAAAAAAGACACACCAAAGACCAATAAGAGGGACAATCAGACACCTACAGTACTTACAGTATACACTGTGGTGAAAGTTTATAAGATTTGAGATTGGAGCGACATGAAGTGATCTGATGGAATGTCCCCAGAAGTTACCAAGTCACCCGTCAAAAACAAGAAATGAACAAAACCAAACCACACATGAGTAATTAATGAATAAAGATAAGAGATTAGGGGGAGAGATAATATAAGAGGAAACTGTGAGCTGTCACTCAACAAGGCCGAACAAATCATAATACAGTAGATCTAATGATTAACTAATGAATAACGCTAGACATTTTTCAGGTATTTAAACTCATGCTGGAAAAGAGAAATAGCTTTTCTACTGGGGCTTCTTCGTCACAGGCGCTTCGGTTTCTTCAGAGCTCTCTACGCGGACTTTTCTTTGCGGGCTCTTTCGCTTTTGCGTTCTTTTGGGGCTTTGGGACTTTGTGGGGCATCTGTCTATCTGTCTGTAAGGCTGAACAGTACAGATTTGTCTTCAATAAACTTGATTTTTCTCAAAGTTAGCTCAGTGATTTTTTTGTTTAAAAATGGTTGAAGTCCTCGAAATTCGCCAGGGCAGAACTTGCCTGATGTCCCAAGGCAGACCTGCCTGGAGGGACTCGCAGAAGACCAGCCTTGAAATGACAGCAGACTGAACAAGCAGATGGACGGAACAGCAGCATCTGTTGCATCCTAACGTTGTAAAGGAGATCCCTGCATGACTGAGTCAGTCCAGCAACGTGAGGTTAGAAGGACGTTCGGTTGTCCTTGTTTACGCCGAGGTGACACATGATGAGACCTGAAGGAAGTTTCAGGAAGATCACGAGACCCTGACACGGCAGTGCATCTCCAGCGGTGGACCATCTCCAGCAGCCACAATGAATCTCTGAGCGCCAAGCAGAGACATGTCGTGTCTGAGAGACGAAAGGGAGCAGAAGAAAGTTAACAAGTCACGGAAAGATTAGGTGCAGTTTGCAGGAGGTCTACAGCTTTCCCTTGTAGAAGGAGATCTTCCGAGCTGTCACGTTGGATTACAGCTTGGACAAGGAAGAGGAGATTGGTATCGATTTGTGATTTCCTCCACAGAACAGGTGAAGAAAGAAAAGTGTTGGAGGATCATTAAAGTGCTGGAGAGGAAAAGGACTCCGGGTTTGGAATCTACAGAGGAGGGAGTGATGAAGTGATAGAGAGGCGTGAATACTAGGATAGTAAAGGTGAAGAACAGAACAGAACAGGGTCATTCCATACCGACTCACCCCGGGCCTGTCAGGTGATCACCTCAGATTTTGATTAAAATTACCGTGAGTTATGAACCTCTTAATTTGCAGGTGCCACGCCCACTTTTTTGCTCTCAGGAATCAGGTCTTGGATTTGTGAGGACATCGTCATTACGAAACAGGATAGAACGATAAAAAATCCATATACGCTTGATTTGAAAAGAGCCAGGATACACCCGAAAACAAGTTATGAGCTTCTGAAAATCAGATTTTTACTTTTTTCAGATTTTAACCCTGGGCTATAGGGGCCTGAATAGGCTAATTATCAATATTCTAATAATAATAATAATAATAAATATATAGCGGTACCTCAGCATACAAATTTAATCAATTTTCGGAGGAGAAAATTTCTAATAAGGTGTATTGTATTTGTATTGTGAAACGCATTGTCCCATAGGAAATAATGGTTCTAGCCACCCAAAAATATTACCAATATTACCAATTTCAAATACTATAATCATATTTATTGCACATAAAAACAATCAAAACATTTGGAAAAGACATGTAAATGAAGTAAAATATTAAATAAATAGACATTAAATCTAATTGGACTTTCCAAATTGCCCGTAGTGTGTGACTGTGTGTATGTGTGTAGATTGGCAACCTGTTCACGGTATACCCTGTCTCGTGTCCTAAGTCTCCTGGGATAGGCGCCAGGTGACCCTGAATACAGGAAAAAGCAGTATAGACGATGAGTGAGTGAGTGAGTGAGTAGACATTAAACCTCACTTAACATTAATTTATGGTTCCTCTCGGCACCGGCTGCTTTAAAAATCAAACTGAAAGTGGCTCCGTTTTCTTCTTGCTACTGTACTTGCTAACATTCTTGGTGCTGTGTCTCCACTAAATCTCACACAAAATGCAAAAAAAAAAAAAAGATAAAGTAAACTCGCTTCACTTGGCTTTTCACTGACACACACAAGTTTTGAGCAACTCCCGGACGTACGCGCGACTCTTTATTTATTCCTGGGAATCTCTGCTTGTACATGTCACAAGTAAAGGACTTTTTGTACTTTTTGCACTCTCCACTTATCTTTCAAATATTGTCATTTCGATAAACTGTAAGTTCCTTCTGGACATGAAAAAGAAAAACTGAACCTCCATGAGCGTGAACAGCGGGAACAGCAGTCCAGTAAGCCAGATTAATGTCAGCAATAACGGACGTTAAGTTGTGGTGTGCATCTCGCCGTGCTGTTCCCTCTTGGTCTGTCTGTGTCAGGGTGCCAGACATTGTACTCAGAATAGAACCATTTATTTGGTTTGATTAACACCACTGGACAGCTGATAAAAAGATAACCGTACCGCGCGTCATGTGAATATTTGCACACTGAAATGTACTTTAGCATCAAACTCGGTTAGAATCATGTGATGACACTGACTAGTCTCTCTCTCTCTCTCTCTCTCTCTCTCTCTCTCATTCAGGGTTTAGTTATATAGTGAAATGGAAGCTTAATAAAATGACAACTACACTAAGGCTTTGTTCATTTAGAGGGTTTAGTGCTCGAGCCGTGCGGTGCAGCATCACAGTTTCGTAAAGCACGGTGTTACAACAAAAACAGTGTCGTGTCGTCACTAGGCAACAACAGCATTCATGCTTGCGAGTGTGTGCAGACACACAGAAGTGATTATGTTAGAAACGCCAGGGCTGTAGCGGAAACACAAAGTTTATCATGTACAGATTTAATATAATACTGTATATATAAGAATATAAGAATTGTAAATGCATATTGTTCGTTGTATATATATATATATATATTTTAATTCAATAAATATTGTTTATTTAAACCCCATTCTGTTATGATTTGGTCTATTTATTCACTGAGAGATGAAATGAGCTATTTTATAGGAGGGACTATTGTACTGGGAGTACTGGGGGCACTGGGAGTACTGGGAGCACTGGGAGTACTGGGGGCACTGGGAGTACGGTGGGCACTGGGAGTACTGGGAGCACGGGGGGCACTGGGAGTACTGGGGGCACGGGGAGTACTGGGAGTACTGGGGGAACTGGGAGTACTGGGGGAACTGGGAGTACTGGGAGCATGGGGGGCACTGGGAGTACTGGAGCACTGGGTGTACAGGGAGCACTGGGAGTACTGGTGTTACTGTGTGTCGCTGGAAAACAGATAGAATTTTGCTTAAGGTGCCAGAAAGTTTAGGACCGGCTTTAGTCAGAAGTAAAAAAAAGAAGAAAAAAGTGTGGATGAGTGTGGAGATATGAGGGTGAGGCAAAAATTCTCTGGCTGTAGAATTTATTTTAATAATCTTTTAGAAAAGACAAATACATTAGCATAATCTCTTCACTATTCAATACACTTTGTCCATCTGTTAACAAGCTTTCGTATTCTCTCATTAAAAAATGCTTTAGGCTGAGCTGCACAACGAATGCACCCACCGCTGTCTTCACGTCTTCATCAGATGTGAATCTCCATCCTCGTAGTGCTGCTCTGAGGGGACCAAAGTCAGATGGATTGAGATCAGGACTATAGGGAGGACACTTTAATCGTCAGAGAGGACGTGCATCGTCATGTGAGATCACAATGTCCTCGGATATCAGTCCTCTGGACTGATATCCGAAGTTTAGTCCGAAGTTTGGTCTTCGGCTCTTCAATAAGCGTCTCACTGTAACGAGCACTTGTTGATTGTTGAAGCTTTTTCTCGATGATGTTCCAATACTTCTGGCCCTTGAGATGAGAATCCCAGAAAACTGTAAATGTTGATGAATTTTCATGAACATTCATGAATGACTTTTTCTCGGTCGGTGAGTGAGGATGTTTTCCGTTCCATACTCAATTTACTCCCAGGCTCGTAGTGATGAATCCGTGTCTCATCACCAGTAATGATTCTCTTTAAGAAACTTTCATATTCTTTGAAAGTTGCAGATATCCAAACACTCCTGTTTTACGCTCTTCTGTGAGTAAGTTGTTTCGGCACCGGGTACACCCTCTGACCACAGAAAGGAAAAACATGAATCACTGCACGTTGCTCTTCTTTCGTGTTAATCACAAGCGAGTCGTCTATGTTTGCTCGCACCGCAGATACAAACGTGATGTAACACATTCACACCTGCAAAGCAGCGACCGGGGAGACAGGAACGGAAAGCGCTGATAAGACAGAAGTTTTAATCTACGCAGAGTGTGGATAATTTTTGACTCACCCTTGTCGATGGCAATGTGTAAGAGTTTTTGATATACAGTAAAATAAGTTAATTACTCTCTTCCTCTTGGATCTGATATGAATGTGCGAATTTTCCCTTATTTTCTCTCTCTCTGTCTCCTGGTCCGTCTCCAAGAGGAACTTCTCAACAACGTCCACTTTTTCTTCTTCAGGATTTCACCAGGAAATGTTAAAATAGTTTGTGTTCTTTGTAGAAACAGCTGAAACAAATCTAGAGATGTTTGTGACGGACAGCGTCAGTGAGCTAATCAAAGTGACTTGTTTATTCATCTATTAAACTGCTCGCCCTAGCATCCCGAGATCGCGAGTTCGATTCCCAGGTGATGCTGTAACCTCATGCAGCCGGAGGTCTAGTGAGAGCTGATTGGCCGAGGATGAGGGGTACTTAGTGCTCCCACATTAATACCGGCTCTACAGCCAATCAGGGCGTCTCTGAGCTCACCCAGGTGGAAGGACTGGATAGCGCTGTACTCCGAGTGTGTTATGCCGAGTGTGTTACGCTGCTCACAACAAGGTGTGAGCGAGCAGTTCGAAAATTCGACTGGCGTCATTTGGTTCTGAAGAAACCTGTGATAGTTTTCAGCCCTCCAGACTGAGTGGTATACCAGTAATATAGTAGTAGCCTTAATATGTGAGTCCCCTAGTGACGGGGAGGAATTGGACACGACTAAATTAGAGAGAAAAAAAACCTTAAAATGATCCTGTAATTTAAGTAAATTTTGTACATCTTTACTCGTACTCAGATACATATGCACATAGAGTACCTCTACTTTTACTTGAGTAATATTTGCTCAGTTTGAGTATTACCCTAGGCATCTTATCTTTATTTTTTTACTTAAGTACAGGATTTGTGTACTTTGCCCATCTGTGTCACTGTAATTGTTTAAAATTCTGTCATTCTGAAGAAAATATTTCAGGAAGTAACTACGACACTATAAGTTTAATGTAAGTTTTTCACTATTATTGAAAGGCATGATTACTTAATCTGACTGATTTTACTGCAATGGATAAAAGAGTTACTGCAGCATGTATCTGACATGATATCAAAGCTTCTGTTTTCAGAAACGTGTGTATCTTTCAAAGTGTACAGAGTGCTTGGATTGCTGACGTGACGGAGAAAACCTATTAAACATCATGACTTGGGCAATGCTAATACATATACGATATATACCTAGCGTGATTAGATCTAGTTAGTCTGTGATAGATTAGATTATGTAACTCTTTATAATTATCTTTATGAATTACTTATTGTTGTATGCATCCGATAAAACCATGGAATTGACTGGAGATGATTATATTTAATTATACACTAATTATGGCCAAGATGTGTATCTTTATAAGCTGTGTCATTGTGTCAGTTATGCCCTTAAAGTCAGGGTACAGCATGTTTTTTTTATTTTATTGAGACCCTTTAGAAATGGTTTAATATCTGAGATATGATAACAATGTGGCTAATTTTGAATTTGCCTGTAATGTCTTTCCCCAAATAACAACAAAAATAGAGGAAAACATCGACGCTAGTCCTACACACAACCCAACAGCACAAGGTCAAAATGTAAAAAAAAAATAATAATCTGCCGCCAAATCTAAATCTGAAGGTCAGAAGCTCATAACTTGTTTCAGGTGGATTCTAACTCAGTCCGGTGGTAGATTCTGAAGGAAATGTGAAAAGTAAGTCAAGATATACATTTTCAGTTTTTTGTCTTGTTTAGAAATGAAGATATGGCACTTGGACGTCACAGTCACGTGATTCATGAGTGTAAAAAGCCGGCGTTTTTAGCTGAACTTGGTCATACGGTCATACTGTAACTCATAGAAAGATGGAATTTTTCAGTTTTTCAATCTGGGCTTCTGCGTTTCTCTCCATAAGGTTCATTTTGGCACGACGGGACCAGAACTTTCCTGGAAACTGGTTGACTTCACATGGAATGACCTGATGATATGAGACGTGAAACAGGGCAACAATGATGTCCATACCTGGTGAGGACAGGTCCAGAATATTTCTTACAGTGTGAGGAGAAAGTTAAGTAAAAGAGTAACAGATGCAGAGAGAACAACACAGCTGGAAGATGTTTGTGGTGGGATATCCTGAGGGTACTGAGGAAGTCCAGAACTTCTTCAAAGAAGTTCCCCCAGGGATAATGAGGGTGATATATGAGTCAAAAGAAGGTTGACCAGAGAGGAAGAGTAGCAGTGTGGAATTTAAAGGATGTGATGTAGAGGTGAGAGCAGAGGGCTATTTAAAATTTATAGCAGGAGCCTCCAGGGTGAAAGTCTAAAGCATGGAGGACTTTTTTGTTTTTTGTTTTCTTTTTACATACAGAATAGTCTTAAATAAATGTAACTATAAATGGATAAGAAAAGGACGTCATTCTTTAAAACGAGGAGCGTTCAAGTCAAAGCTGGACTTTTTATTGTGCAGAATAACAGAACACAACAATTCTGAGAATAAAACTCCCTTTATCTTCTCTATATAATCCCCTGCTACGCTAATGCTCGGATCCCAGTGTTTCACTAGAGCTTGAACACCATCAAGGTAGAAAGTTTTCTCAGTACACCAGAGCCACGATCAGACTGCCTGCTGAGATCAGATAAAGATGAGGTTTTGTCCTAAAATGTCTTTGGTCTTAATTTCACTTTTACTCAACATTTTGATTTAATTTATGGTGGAGGTTTACCTTCAGGCAGAAGTTCCATTAAATTCTGCCCAGAGAGTTTTGTGTGATGTTGCAAGAAATTCTGGCTGGATAGACATACAGACAGACAGAAACTTTTCTGAGACTGGTTTCAGGTTCTCCATTGTATGAAGCATAAAGATATCAAAGTTAATCCTATATCCTGTATGGTGTAAAACGCTGACTGTGTGTATTAAGAGAAACCAAACCCAATTGTTACAGCTGAAGAGACAGACAGAGCAGACTAGGGAAGGAGAACACACGGGAGAAGACTCAGAGGAAGAAGCCTCTGCTACGCTCCCTTTTCTCTCTTTGTATCTCAAAGTCAAATGGATTTCTAATGTTTCTCCACATCTGCCACCTTTTAAACTCTTTTCCTTCTCCACTCGCTGATGTCCACCACAGCTGGTAATTTACACATAATTACCTCGGCTCCATGTTGCGCGGATTGATTTGCACATTACCTCATGCCAAGATAACCACACTGTGCCTCCTGTACTATACTTTTTACAATTTTACATAAAAAAAAACATTATTTGATATTTTTCCTTTTGCACATTGTATCCTTGCTTTAAATTTTACTTTAAGTATACATATATTTTTCAGTGTCATTTTATTTTAAATGAATGTTTTATTGTTGCACGAAACTAATCAGTGATGAGGTGAAGCTGAGACACACTTACCTCCCTGAAGTTGATTATTTTACAATAACAGCATGCTATTAATAACTATCTCAAGTAATTAATTATTCTGTCTGTTGTTAGACAAATAATAATAATAATAATAATAATAATGTAATTTGTAGTTGTATTGTGAAAAAAACTGAATAAAAAAAAAAATCTAAAGAAAGTATAGATATTAAGCAATGTACTGTATGATGATAGTAATATAAAATGCATGTAGAAAAGCAGCTGGGATATTAAATAAAGTTAAAATTGAAAACATAAAAATATTGCATGTTTAAACAAAAACAACAATAATTATATTATTATTATAGTAGTATGAAAGAAGCTAACAGTAATAATAATAATAATAATAATAATAATAATAATAATATAATAATAATAATAATTATTATTTTAATCATTATTATTATTAGCTTCTTTGACATACAAAAAGACATAATAATAATAATAATAATAATAATAATAATAATAATAATTGAACATTATATTATTATTAATTAGTATTAATATTTTTCATACACTGTAAAGTAAAATAATTAAACAAAAGCTCAAAATCTCAATAAAACTGGCAAATAATGATCACTAATATAATAATAGCAAAACATCAGCAGCTTTCAAAATTGTACGATGGTTTGCTGTGTGACTGCAATAATGAAACAAAATGAAGTTCAAAAATATACAAACTAGCAAATCATTATTATCATCATCAACATTAATATGTATATGATGATAATTAATTCACATTATAATAATGTGCAAGTAGTTTTGTGTAATAACATTATTATTATTATTATTATTATTATTTGTTATTATTGTTATTATTATTGTTGTTGTTGTTGTTGATGTTGTTGTTGGTATTATTGTTATTGTTTGCCGCTGCTGTTGTCTGCTTTTGTTGTAATAAAACAACCTATAATAATAATAATAATAATAATTTACTGGAACTACTTGTTCTAATCTTTTATATTTTGAACCTAGTTTTTATTATTTATTATTTTATTTCACACTGTAAAGCAGCTGCAATTAGACTCTGTTTAAAATGTAATGTTTTACTACTACTACTAATTATATATATAAACACTGATATAGTTAATTTTGTTCAATCTTGCGAAATGACCGTAAATTATCTATTTATTGTGCTACTTCTACTACCACAAATGATGATGATGATGATGATGATTATTATTATTGGGGTTATTTATTCAGGGAGTCTGAGATCTCGCGAGTCACGTGACGAAGGGGGCGGGGCCCGCGAGACCCATCCGCCAATCGGATCCCGCGGTCTCGCCGTCGCTCCGAGTCTCTTTAGGAAAATAGAAATAAGAGAATAAAGACGCCGCTGTTCCTCTGTAACACTATGCGCGTGCTTCTTCTGCACCGCTCGCGGGATTTAGGCCGTAAACAGCGAGGAGAAGGAGGACAAGAGGAGCCGTGAAGCTCACACACACACACACACACACACACACACCGCCGCCGCCGGGCTGCATAACGGTGCAGTGCCGAGCACACAATGGCCTGGATCTGTAAGGTGAGCGGGGGGCGGGGGATGGGGGGGGGCACTTATTTATGCTTATTTAGATGTGTATATAACACACACACACACACACACACTGCGGTTTATAAACACGCGACTGATCCCCTGTATGGCGGTGTGTGAGTGTGTGTGTGTGTGTGTGTGTGTGTATGATATGGACACTGCGGCTCTCCTTACTTCCCCCATGCCCTAAGGGCTTTCATCATCATCATCATCATCATCACCATCACCGAGAACAGGGTTTAATGGAAATAAACAAACATAAGACCTGCTTTTAATCCTGGCGTCTTATTATTATTATTAATATTATTGTTGTTATAAATTAAACAGTATCCCATTTGAAACAAAGTGATTTACAGGATTATAAACACAATACTTTATCCACATACAGCTTGTGTGTGTATTAGTGATGGGAATCAGCAGTCACCACATTATCACGATACTTCGGTGCCGATTCGATTAATACTGCAACTCTATAAGTATCACAATTTGTTTTGTTGCAATTTTTCATTTATTAGCACTTAAAATACAACAAAAAGACCATCGGCCAAAACATGTAAAAAGTGTCTCACCTAGGGTGAAAAACTGAATTTTTAGATCTGATCATATACTGTAACGCCATTTTTCTTGATACTTATCGCTTCCTATGTCCCGCTCCATGTTTTTTCGATTTTCAATTTTCATTTATATTTTTATCAGATAAAAAAAAAACACATTTTGTTAAATACAGTTTCTTGCCCTTTTATGTCTGTAGTCTATTGATTTAAAAAAAATATATTTTAATGGTCTTAACTGTCGTTCAGATGAAACTTGGCCGATTTAAATTTCGCATGAAAAGAAATAAACCTGAAAAGGTGTATTATTCTAAAATTCAAAATTGTTAAGACATTGCAACATGAGTCTGACATGGTTACGGACACTACAGATTTTTTGCTTTTTAAGCTTTCACCAAAAAGCTATTTAAGCAACAATTTTTACAGGTCATGTGCTTTTAGAAGCTTCCACTGATTTTTCTCAATAAAGTGAAGTTAGTGAACTTTTTTTTTTTTTTTAGAAACTTTTAGGAAGGCAAGCTCAATCACTTTCAAACTTCAGAAGTTGCTTCTTTGGCACACACATTTTCTGTATTATATGTATAGCATAAAAAAAAAAGTAAAAAAAATAATCACCAATACTGTGTGTTGGCCGTATACAAATATGACACAGTTGAAAATTGATACAATCCAAAGTATTTGCAAAGGTTAGAAAATAAATGAACAAATAAACAAATAAAGGGGGAAAGGACCAGTAAAGTAGTAAACACACATTACTATACAGTGTAACAATATCTAAGACCGTATTTATTAAAATATGTATCAAGGTATATAACAAACTACAATAAAATTATTAAATCAGCAGTCAGTATCATGATTTAATAAATATCCTGATTCGATATTACATTTTTTCCAGATTTTTTTTGCAATTATAAAACTTATAAAACTATACTAAAAAAAGTTTACTGAGTAATTAAATGAATCCTGTTCCTTATAACATTAGTTTTCTCACTTAAAAAACAAGCACAGCATTTAAATATGAGCAGCGCGTAAAATAATTCACTCCTACCACATGATGAAAATGTGTAACTAGCTCAGAGTCGCCACCTGCAGGATTATAAAGAAACAGTGAAGTTTTACCTTTTCAAACACTTTAAAAGGCTCAAGACTCAACTCGACAGTGAGCGCGCGGGTTGTATAGCCGCGTGTGGCTTCTAATGCACAGGGCTTTCACTAATTAGCGCTCGTGGTCTTGTGAGACTGCTGTAAGTGTGTGTAATGTGTGTAAAAGTAATTCGCACACAGAGTTTGGAGAAAAAGGCAGACTGTAGACTTTTAACGCGCACGATTTTTTATAATATAATCTATAAAAATGCGTTTCTGTTGTGCAACTCAGAAGCTTCTGCACTCGGAATAAAAACGTTTCTCAAATCTGAGGCTGCTCGTTGATCACCGGTCACGGCCAATCAAACTGGAAATCAGCTGATTCTGGTCACTGGCTGATCGACCGGTTCATTTAAATTTTTTTAAATATATATTTATAAAAAAAAAAGTTTTTTTTTTTTTTTTTGAGTCAGTGTGAGGACACATGGATGGATGTCTGGATGGATGATCAATGTATTCGGCATACATTAGGTAGCGATGGGGAACAAATCAATTAGTTACATATCTAATTAACTGATGATTCCCATTCCTACTATTTACTGCATGCATGCTAGGATGTAACCATGGCAACCAAAGTTTCTGTGCAGTACTTGATAACACTCCTGTGTAGACAGTTTAGGAACCTTCTCAGGAAAAGAAATTCTGTTTAATGCTCCACTCCTTTAGTGAAAAAAACAGCCCAGATGAATGATTTTGGGAAAGCAAGTTACTATTTAGTTTTTTTCCCCCCTGGAATTAGCTAATTTTGTAATTACGCTTGTTCCACCTGAACATTTTTAGAACTTTTGGTTTTGGAACTTTTTTTTCAGACTTATGTAGAGTAGACTAGAGGAAGCTTTCCAGGAATTCAGTTCCTCAAGCTCATGTAGTGTACACTAAAGGTTTCAGGAACCTAGGAACTTTTACAAGAATTTTTAAACCTTACAGTAGGTTCTACCGGAGGAATTCTGGAGGAACATTCAGAGAAATTGATTGTTTTCTTCAAGGGTAGAAATAAATCTAAATCCTTGGCAAAGCCTTAGACAGTTCCATACTTACTGGACACACCGGTTACGCCTCAGCGCCTGCAGCAATAATACTACAACACAGTGCACCACGAATGGTGGTTTACAGAAACCCAGGAACTTTTTCTGAATCTCGTTTTTTCAGAAACCTAGCCACTTTTTCAGGAATTCAGAACTTTAGTTCCATCTGAACTGAAACAAACCTGGAGAAATGCCTAGATAAATCAATGTTTAACGGTCTTAGAAAAAATCCCTTGGAAGCAACTCACCTAAAAGTCTAGCAAACCTTCCCTATATTTTTTTAAGTAAGGGTTGCCGCTACTGGTTGCCATGGTTACATCCATCACATGTAAACATCCTGGGATTTGGTAATGTTAGTTTTGTCTTCACCAAAGAAACCTTTTCAAGCTCCCAGGAATTTTGTACCTAGGCCCATGCACAGTAGTGATGGGAAGTTTGGGTTATTTTAGTGACTCGGTTCTTTGAATCTCGTTATTTAAAATGAATTAATCTTTTTTGAGTCATTTAATTAATTTGGTTCTTTTGATCAGAAATAAAATAAAATGTTACATTTTCAATAAACAGACCCCCAACATGTCTACATACACATATTTTGGCTATAGTTCCAGTAATTAAAATATTACAGTACAGCTAAAAACATATTATGATAAACAGAATGAGCAGCTCACCTCTCATATCTTCTGGTCCGAGTCATTCGTTCTTTCGTCGCGTGAGTCTCAGACTCTATGCAGTGCATTACACAGGTAACAGAATTGAGCGGTTCTTTTCACGAGTCTTCTAGTCCGAATCGTTTGTTCCTTTGGATCTTTTGCACTGCATAGCGCCTCTATTGGAGTCACGTGACAAAAGAACAAACGAAAATGAATGAATCACTTTAAGAGACTGCTCGTTCTTCTGAGTCACATTAAAGACTGCTTCAAAAAGAACGAATCATTCATGAACGACCAATCACTAATGTACAGGGTTCTGAAAAGGTTTCTGAGTAGAAATCAAATCAAATTCAAATCAAATTCAAATTTTATTTGTCACATACACAGTCATACACAGTACGATATGCAGTGAAATGCTTATAGATTATAAATGCTTAAATCCATCTGTTAGTCTAACAAAACCTTAATAAAAAATACAGTAAAATGTGGCTTTATCAAGACCTACTCAGAAGGGGTGGAATATTTATGCAAGCAGCAATTTTCAATTTTAAACATCTACTGAGAAATAATGAATACTGGATAAAACCCTTCCAGGAATTCAGTAACTCTTAGGCTCATTTCCATCAGAGCTGTGTTTTTATCTCCAGAAATTCCGTAACTTTGCAAGTATTTCTATTGGAGGAACCTTTTTGTGAATTCAGCCATCTTTTCTGAGCTTTGTAGGACATTTGCATTGGAATAAATCCTGCAGAAGTTCTCCCTGGGTTCCATAAAGGTGTATCAAAACAGAAACGTACTAAGTGTGCTTAGAGTTTAGTTGCTGCTTGCTATGGTTACAGTCTAGAAGATGTACAAAATAGTTCAGCTACTAAGAACATCACTTATTCTGGTGGATAGGAACCCAGGAACGTTTACAGAAACCTGTTAGCTTTATGCTATCCACTGGCTAATTCTTTTTGGGAACCCAGTTAGTTTTCTGGGACTACTAACCTTTTTAGGAACATGTATAGTTGAAGTTGAAAGTTTACATACACTTTGGTTGAAGTCTTAAAATGTAATTTTTTTAAGCATTCCACATATTTCATGTTAACAAACTATAGCTTTGAAGAGTCGGTTAGGAAATCTACTTTATGCATGACCTGAGTGATTTTCCCAACAATTGTCTACAGATAGATTATTACACTTTTCTTTCACTATAATCTAAATTCCAGGATGAGAGGTTAACATACACTAAGTTGACTGAGCATTTAAACAGCTTGGAAAAATCCAGAAAATTAAATCATGTCTTAATCATGTCAAAAATCTTCTGACATCATTTGATTGACCTTCAAACTCACTGGCCCTTTGTGTGAAAAAAAATCAGCCAAGACCTCAGAAAAAAAAAAAAGTAAAAATCCACAAGTCCACATCCTTGGGAACAAATTCCAAATATCTGAAGATACCACGTATATCTGTACAAACAACAATATCACGAAAATATGAACACCATTGGACCACACAGACATTATACTGCTTAGGAAGGAGACTGGTCAATTGTTTGGTACAAAAAGTACAAATCAATGTCAGAACAAGAGCAGGGAAGAAGCCATTGCTCCATTGCTACGCTTTGCAGCTGCACATGGGGACATGATCTTGCTTTTTGGAGAAATATCTTTTGGTCTGATTAATTGAAATCAAAGTGTTTGGCCATAATGACCATTGTTGTGTCTGAAGAAAGAAGTGGGTAACCTTGCAAGCTGAAGAACACCATCGGTGGTGGCATCACTTTGTGGGGACGCTTTGCTCCAGGAGGGACTGGTGCACTTCACAAAATAGATGTCAGCATGAGGAAGGGAGATTAGAGGTTGTGGATATATTTGAAGCAACATCTCTGGGCATCAGCCAGGAAGTTAGACCTTGGTCACAAATGGGTCGTCCAAATGGACAATGACCCAAAGTAAACTTCCAAAATGGCTTAAGGACAATACAGGTAGTCCGAGACTTAAGAACATTAGAATGTCCTCAGATACGAACGGACCGCGTAATAGACACTACAGTGCACCAGATACCAATATTTACAATTATATACAATATTTTCATTGTGTAAATGAATGTATAAAATGCACTGGAATGCACTGAAAAAAGTCTGGTATATTGTATGTGCGGGAAAAGTGATTTGGCCTCACTGGTTTCAGTAAATCAGTCCAGGAGCACGATGATAGAAAATGGCCTAATGGTGAACAATCCTGATTTCGGAAAATTCTCAACAAAAAAGAGTTGTATTGCGAGTAACTTGGTCTGCGAGTGTTTTGCAAGACGAGCAAAAAGTTTTAATCAATTTTAACTTGATAAGCGAGCTAGGTTTTGCACTACGAGCAGTACGAATGTGCTTTGTCTGCCGAGCGTCACGTGATCACAGCTGAGCCAATGGTTTTCTGTTGGTGTTGGTAATCGTCTCCCACGCTCCGTCTCAGTGTGCGTGCCTTACAGAGGTTCCTTGTTAAAGTCGCAATAAAATAAAAGGAATAAAAGTAGTTCCTGCTCCAAAATACAGGTACCTGCTCTGATTGAGGAACTACCCTAATGGACTTTTCTTTACTAATATAGACATTTTTAATTATTTCTTTTTCTTCTCCAGCAGCTAATCATTACAGCCTGGCAGAACAGTATATAAAATGTGTAAGAATTATAAAAATATGGCGGTGGTGGTGAACTTGATCAGGTCGGGGCAGTGTCTTCTTCGAGTTCCTCGCACACGTGTCTTAAAGTGGAGGCTAGAAGCGTCCATCACACAATAGCTAGCAATTTAGGTTTAAAGTATTTATCATTTTGAACAAAGCCGTATTTTTAATGCTTTGGAGACAAATATAAACCAGTCAGTGTGAAAGAATCTGGTGCAGGAAGGAATTGATAAAAAAAAAGAATAAAAATCCAGACAGATATTAGATCATTTGGACAGGATGATGAAGAGCAGCGTATTTAAAACATGCCCATGCTCGCGTCCGTCCACATGGCCACGCAGGTGTCTCAGGCTTAGTTTACATAGATTAATGAGGATGAATATTTCTCATCTCAGCAGTAACAGTAATCTGCAAGAGAGAGTCTGTGATTCCTGAGACTCCAGCGAGCAGTGAAGAGAATTATTTTCTGAATACGGTGAATCAGACGCCGTCTAAGCCGTCGTCCCGTCTGTAATGAAGTGGCTTTTTAATCAGGATCAACTGATCCATTGGACAAGCCGCGCCGATGCAGACGCATTCATCAGTCTTAACCAAGCCGCTGATTACTGACCATTAAACAGCCACAGTTAGACTGCGGTTCATTCTGGAGCGCACGAGGGTCAGCGTTTTGTAACTTCTAACACGATGCCGCCACCACCATGCTTTACAGCCGGGAAGGGCTTTTAACTTCTCCCACACTGATTTCCATCGTTTCTTCGTGCAGGGTTAAGTTTCCAGAAAGACGCTCTTCTGTGTATTTATATTGTGATTGGGTGCTACTTTAAGGGCGCACAGTGACAGCACAATATTCTTGACTGTTTTGTGTACGTTCATAACCTTTAAGTCCAGTTTATAGCATTAAAAATTAATGCAAGATTCTGAACCAAAACGTTTAAACATGAGGAAGAAGAAGAAGGCTTGTGAAGTCTGTATAATCGTCCTGCTCGCTCCGGAGTTATTATTAGCTCA
This sequence comes from Clarias platycephalus, assembly GCA_030068275.1. Classification (NCBI taxonomy): domain Eukaryota; kingdom Metazoa; phylum Chordata; class Actinopteri; order Siluriformes; family Clariidae; genus Clarias; species Clarias platycephalus. The sequence continues at coordinate 32,359,275 of JAQQZT010000001.1, forward strand.
GATAGACGGAGACGACATAAATGGTCTGTCCGAATAAATACACCATTAGACGTGGAGTTCCTGTCAGCTTCCCGGGTTATTTCAGGGCAGATTTATCGAGCAAACCAGCAATCAGCGCCGGACAAATGCACATTAGCTCCTGAACACTAAAATTTGTCTGCCTGGTCACGTTAACGAGCTCGCTAATCAGTGTTTAGTGTTTATTGCTTTTCGTTTTTTACTCCAGCAAATACAGACAGAAACAAAATATTGTTCTTTAAAATAAATATGTAAAACAAAATTTTTTTATTAAATTAAAATTTTATTTGTCCCATACATGTATGTAATCTCATACACTATGATACGCAGTGAAATGATTTAACAACCACCCATGACTTTGGACCTTGGAAGAATTGAGAAGAAAAATAGAGTATTCTAAATAAAGAATATGAAATAAGAATATAATAAAAAGAAAAATAGATTATGAAAAGTAGGAATATAAAATATGAAATAAAAATATAATAATACAAAATTACAGTATAGAAAATATAGGTAAATTTTGGCTATAAAATTTATATTATGTACAAGTAATAAAAAAGAAAAATGGAAAATAGAATTGAAATGTAACTGAAATAGAAATGTCCAGTCATGAGCATAGCAGCATAACAGTGTGCAAATGTGCTTTAATGTGCATTGATGTGCAGTGAGCTGAGTGGTACAGTACAGTACAGTATATACAGTAAGTAGGAGCAGAGTGTTTAGTCCTGTGTGGTAGTATATAACTATAGTAAATATAGTCCTTGTATAAAACTCTGGGTCACTTATACACTTCCAGATCCTCTATACTGCTCTTAAAAACACAATTTAATCCCGCCTTCTTGTTCCAGGTTTCGAACCAGTCACAGAGTAGATCAAATTCTTCTAACCAATCATACTCTAACTATTATACTCTTCAAACTATCATACAATCATAGTACTCAGAAAGTGGGATTGCCTAACCTCATTAATTATTATTATTATTATCTATAAATTACTTAATTATACATAAACGTGGTTTAGGATGAGAAAGAAATTTCATAATTAATAAATATTGTGCTAAGCGGGCTAAAACCACAACAGTTTAAATCCCGCCTCCTTGCTCTAGGTTTCCAAACAATCATAGATCAGATCTTTTTGTTAGTTGTCTTTTTCCCTCCTACGTCCATTAAAAGCCTCATTTAAAGTATTTCTCATTTCATGTTTTTTTCCGGGGCTCAGTACGAGTTTGTGCGCTTACAGAAATCAGTTATGATAGTTTTTCCCATTTGCTTATTTGAAATGAAAAACTGCACAAAAAACATACTAGGGTAAACATTTAAAACCCATACGCTAATGGCTGCTTTGAGCTGAGCATTCAGTCTGTGTATTTCTGTCTCAGAATAATATCCTGAACCATCCTAAAAGGTCAGGACGCAGCAACAGAAGTAATCCCAGAGCATAAAAATCACGGGTTATCAGAATGTTTTCATGGATTTCGACAGATGGCTGTGTTCAGAGCCAGTGCTAAAGAAACAGCAGAAAGCTCAGCCAGTGCCAAGTCAGGCGCACGTCCAGGTCACGACGAGACGCAACACCAGGAGGATCCGGGAATAATAATACAGATCGTCAAAACCTTATAGGTTTCTCTACTGAAAGAAATCGAATGACATGGTGTTAGTAAGGCTGTACGTCTTAAACAGGCCCGTGACGCCAGCACGAGAGGTGGACTTCCACCAATTACATTGTTTATTTTATTATTGTACATATTTTTAATATTATATTCATATATTACATATTTCACCATCTGTGCTTTATTAGAGGATGGTTTTTATTTTCATCTGTACTTTTTACTTCACTACATTTCTGCATGGTGTTGCGTTACATAACCACAGCGGTGTATAGTACTGTATTAGAAGCAGGAATATCGCCACCTGTTGACTATGATGCATAATTGTGTGATTTGCCTTCCGTCTGTGAACCGCTTACAGTGTAGCAGGTGTTTAAAATCAGAAGCTGAGCTGGTTGCGGACAGCAGAATAGAAAACAGCACCTTCAGAGAGAGAGAGAGGCTTTTTTTATTCGTTCATGGGAAAAGAGTTTGTAGAAAGTTACAGCTAAAAATAATCTGATGAGCTTTAACATAATCAGTGATATTATTATTTCAGGTTGAAGCCCACGTCTGTCTTGAAAAAGTAGATCGGATAAAGATGAAGTTTTGCCCTAAAACACTCTTAAAATTCACTTATACCACTTTAGCGCTGTTATTTCAGCCAAAGTGAAAATATGAACTAATCCCAGTAAAAATATTCAGTTTATCTTTTCTAATTAATATCTATTGGTGGAGGTGTTTGTTTACATTGAGACAGTAGCGCATTAGTAGATTATTTTAAAGTAGATGATTAAATCCGACGCATAACTGTTCATACCATCACTTTTACTCAACATGTTGATGTCGCTTATGGTGCAGGTTAAACTTCAGGCTGATATCTAAGTCCTGCAGAAGTCTCAATAAATTCTCAGTCTGGTTTCTGGTCCTCCAGTGTATAAAATGTAAAGATATCACTGAAAGAGTTGTGACCAACGTTCAGACAAAACCTTGCTTTCATTCATACAGATAAGAAAGGCTACTGTGAGCGCGTACTTGAGAGGTCTTCTACTTTCACTGGAGTAATATTTTACCTTCAGTACAGGATGAGTTCAGTACCCACAGCCGGACGGGTCACACAGTAAACATGACACCATGTCATTAAGTGTGGAAAATGTTATAATAATATAATTTGCTACGCGCTAATGTCAGAGCTGCCGTGAAAGAAAACTAACTGACAGAATGTGGAATTCAGCAGTGCTACACAGCAGTGTGCTTCAGTCCGAGTTTCATCTTCAGCTGAGCCGGAAACAAACACTCACGGACTCACAAAATCATCATCTCCTCCATGAGAGATAGATCAGAGGCAAGAGTGGCGCCATCTCCTGGCCATGTCTGGTACACACCTGTGAACTTCCCAGCTTACTCACAGAGCGATTCATGATTCAGCGCTGACTGTTTCCATTTATTCACCTGGTGGCCATTTTGTTTTAAATCCAGTTTCAGAAAGTTTATAGCTCAAAGTAACAACCGTGACCCTTTAATTTCAGAACCCTATTATGGAGAAGGTCTAATGATGAATGCATTACAGTAAATATCCTCATAAACGCTTAAGAAAGGCCAGTTCGTGATTAAAATCACCCGAGCACTGAGAACATGGCGTCATTGCTTAAAGCGGATCTAATTCACTTCTTTATCATTTTTAGACATCCAGGTGGCTCTTCGGGCCGCGTGATCACACAAAACATGAGAAAAAAAAATACCTGTTGTTTGTCCTTTTTCTCTTTAGTATTTGGCCGGAGCTTAAACTAGAAAAATCTCATTTTCTCCTGTTGTGACCTCACATACCGAGACATCGTCTCCCGGCTCGAGTCTCAGCTCTGCTGTTTCCTGAGTGTCATTTTTAAGAGCTACAGTAAATATTATACAAGGTTAGCATGTAGCCACTAACATGTCCATCTTGTATATCGCAAAATGTTGTGGATGTAATTATAAATTAAAGCTCTATAGTGTATACTGTATATATAAATATTTGGCGGCTCGGTGGCTGAGTGTCTCCAGCTCTACAGCGCTGTCCTTTGGCTCAGCGTTGAATCTCGCATTTACAATACGCGCAAATCAATTGATTCGGATTCACAAAACTCTTTCCCACTGGAGATAAGATTCACACTAACAGGATAATCACTAATAATCAAAACTAATTCTCAGAAACATTCTGAAATCATGCTGGATAAAAGTTTTGTCACATTTCCAGGTTCTCTGAGCCCATTTTTAAGCTCCGCAGCAGATTTCGACCCTGGCAGCAGAATCGCCCTCATCAGTTCCAGGCCGCCGCAAGAGCGCGGACTCGATGGCCCGAGCCGAACATTAGTGCGCGATCGATGTGGTGCTGTAGGAGCAGATGGAAATAGGGACGTGTGCATTAACCATATAACACGTGAACCTTTATGAGACGAGTTCATTAAAAAAGAGTGTAGTTACGATACGATCTGTAAACTCATAGTCGACAAAATGGTGGACTAAACAGGAAACAGAGGTTTTCCACAATTAAACCAGTGTAAAAAAAATCGAATAAATAATCACCAAGTGAGTTAGCTGATACGACGAGTTAAGCACTGGCGTCATAAGCTGCTAGCGTTTTGTTTTTCACCTCCATATGAGAGCTAAAAGCATCCTTTTACTGGTCTTATCACGTTTCCTTCGACGTCTTTACCGTCCATTACTCAGTGCCAGCTTAGACGGTGTTGAGCGTAAGCACTGACATTATTACTCCTAGAGCTCTTACATCATTCCTCCGTCTTGTCTCTTTGCAAAGCTAACAAGCACGTCCTCACGGAAATAGCGAGATGTGATCAGGAGGAGGAGGTGCAGCGCACGGTAAACTCCAACCACTGTGTAGAAATTAAAGACAGAAATAAAGAGATTTTTTTTTCCCCGAAAGCGCCGTCATATCGTGATTTCATCCTCGGGCTACACGGGTACGGCTTTGTCCCATGATGCGCTGTAAGAATTATTGCTAGTCGTGAGGGGCGGAGCTCACGATCATAGCATTAATTAGCTTTAACGATTTGATTTATACTTGATTTCTATAAAGTTTATACACAATCTGGACCGGAAAAAGAAAACGTGGTACTAGGATAACTTCAAACCTTACTGTTTTCCTTCACCTCATCTGAAAACGTTCAGCAGTTTGATGATTATAATTGCGTAAGGAAAAGTCGTAAGCACTTCGAGGGCGGGGCCTTGCGGGGAGGAGTTAGTGCTTGTAGCGATTTCCAGAGAACTTTGTGCGTATAAGAATCCTATCCAGGAAATCATTCAAAAGTCACATTCTCCACCGTTTCTCACAATAGCGTTTAAGGCTTGCCTGGCCATAATGGCAGTGCGGTAGACGTTCCACCGTGGCATTGTCGTTCCCCCTCCAACTGTATACCCCCCATCTGCCCCCCGTCATCCTCAGTAATCCCTCCCTCACTAAAACGGCGGTAATGGGTGAAATTGTGCAGAACATTGTGCCTCTGTAGCGATTATCCTGACTGATAGCAGGATGATATGTCGCCTGTCTGTGAAAGCTCATTGACTCGCTCTCGCCCAGATTTGACACGCCGTTTTTGCCGTGATCTGTAGCTTCGGTTTGAAATTGAAGCCAGAGAATTTTTGTCTTTTTTTCCCCTTTCCTCCCCCATCCTCCCACCTCTGCGTGCCATGAAAACAGATGAGAGTGACAGCTCCCGTTGGATGGATGTTTTTCTCAATCTCTCACCTTTGTCCTCTGTTATCGGACGCTAACGACACCGACAGCATTTACAAGACATCGACTATGAAGTCATCCATAAACCTGATCCACGGGTCTGATTTCCAGCTTTCCATGGATGACCAATAAAATTAGATTCATTTATCAGTTCTGCTATTATGTCCAAACACACTTTTTCCCTCCCTCCCTCCCTCCTTCTGTGTGTTTTTTTTTTTTTTTAAATTTACCTATATACACACACACACACACACACACACACACACACACACACACACACACACTCCAATGTCGTCTTTTTTACCTTCCCCTCAGCAGCGACTCCAGACGACGCGATGATGTAACCCGGTGCAAAATATTTGCTTGTGAGCCCTAAATGGCCGCACATTTGCGTGTCAGCTCGGTGTTTCATGTGTCCCTGACAGGCGAGACGTTTGATGTCTGAGATCTGAGACACGCGGATGGGTTCCGCTGACAGCCTCAGAGAAGTTCAGAGCCGATCCCAAAGCCTTTTGAACTTCTGAAAGTTCTGGTGAAGCGTTCCGATGAATATTGTGAAGTGAAGGTGGTTAAAGGAAGCACTGGAGCAATCAGAGACAGCGTCAAGGACACTGTGTTAGGATTTAAAGTGCTGTGCAAAAGTCTTGACCCCCCCCCCCCATTTATTTTTTATGTAGTCTTGAGGAATGGTTCTCCAGGCTTCCTGAGCAGTTTCAGACAAATGTCTTTTCTTTGTTTAATCCACACTGTGACTTCGAGCATAAAAAAGCATTTAACTTAAGGCATGAACAAGTGAGAAACAGGTGCAGATGATGAGAGATGATCATCCGGTGATTTAGTGTACTGCTGATGCTGAATAATGCTGAGTGGTTGGAACAGACGAGAGGGGAAATGAGGTTGCTGCTGAGGGTCGATACGTCAACAATCACTTTTTCAGTTGTATCGTTAGGCACTCTCGTCGCAGTAAAACATTTATTCCAATTTCTTTAAGTAAATAATTCATCATCATTTATTGTTTTGTATTATCAAGAAATAATGTAGTGGGGAGTGGTGGTGGGGTGTTGGGGTGGTGGCTAAGATTTTTATCCACAGTACCGTTCAATACTGATTGCATCAGCATCTCTTCTTGGATCGCAGGAGCTAAAGTTACCCAGAATGCACTGTGATCTGATGTGAGAAGATAAATAACCAATACAACAGGTTTTATTTTTAATGCTAATCATAGTATTAAGCCCTGAAGTGGTTTAATCTCCTCACACCTCTGCAGTTTGAGTTTCTTTCTCCCGATGGTCCTTAATCACTGTTGAAAGAAAAATACCACATTGTGGCAAGAAACTCGCTGACAGAGAGACTCGCTGTTCAGAGTACTGATGGGTCGTTCATGAACGATTCATTCTTTTTGAACGAGTCTTTAACGTGACTCAGAGAGTTGTTTCGGAGAGTGATTCGTTCACTACTGGGCACGCAAAGCATCGCAAAACCTCCGCAGGTTATTTACAGGAAACAGAATTGAGCGATTCTTTCTCAATGACTCTTCTACTCCGAGTCATTTGTTCTTTTGTCACGTGACTCCCATAGACGCTATGCGATGCAATAGATTCAAAAGAACGAACGACTCGGACCAGAAGATATGAGAGGTGAGCTGCTCATTCTGTTTATTATAATATCTCCTAATATTTTTATTACTGAAACTATAGCAAAAAATTTTGTATGTAGATGTATCTAAAATTTTTGTATGTGTATGCAACATTTCATTTTATTTCTGATCAAAAGAACGAAATGAACTAAATGACTCAAAAAAAGATTCAAAGAACCGAGTCACTAAAATGATTCAAGTGTCCCTTCACTAGTTCAGAGACGCATTGTTTTATTTTAAAAAAATGATGAGGTGCACAAACTTTTTTTGCCTCATCTCATTTCTCAATCACCACAATAACTTCTGTTCGACGACTAGAATCGTGTGATTTGATCAATCTTTTGTCGGTCTGCTCGAGTCGTTGACTATGACAGGTCATGGTTTTTAAAAAATTTAGGTAAATTTACAAAAATTAAACAGATTAATTTTTTTTCTTTAAAACAAAAACTCCTTCCATATTCTTGTTTTGCAAGTTTATCTTTTATTTTTTTCTTCTTTTCATTTTATCGCAGGATGTTTGGTGCACTACTGCCACCTGCTGGACTGGAGTGTGTGGCAGACGATTAATGGGAAAAAATAGTTTTTAATAGTTTAAACCTGTAAAAAATGTAGCTGCTCGAGACAATAAACATCAGTGCTGGTGAATCGAAAATTGTAATGCATGAAAATTGAATAGAATTCAGCAGCGTGATTATGATTCTCGTCTGTAGAGATAACCCTAACCCTGATCTTATTCTCTGCTGCAGAGGAAGTGGGTGGTAGCGAGCAGCCTGGTGTTGGCCATTTCTCTGTTCGTGGTGTTGGAGAATTACTTGGAGAAGCCGTACTTCCGGCTACAGCCCATACTCGGACAGTGTTTCCGCCTGCGGTGGATGTTGTGGCAGCACAAAGTGCCACAGCCTCATCTGGGCTACGTGAGCATTCCCAAGAAAGAGGTGAGAAACTCAAAAAATGTTTTATTTAAAAAAATATTTGTCTGTATATCTGTATGTCTGTCCAGCCGGACTTTGTCACAGCATCACGCAAAACTGACAGGACAGAATATAGTGAAACTTTGCCTGCTATTCTGTATTTTTCAGTTTTGTGTCACACCCACTCAGATTTGTCCCCGAGGACATATGCCAGGGGACTAGGGTTGAGGGTGGACGTGTCGTGCGAGGAGTGTAGACAGGTTTCTTTCTCTAGCTTTTATGTACTTTGGGGGAAAAAACTACAGCTTAGTATTAGTATATACAGTATAGCACAACAGTAGTTCTGTTGTAGATGGGATCGTGGTGACACCACGGCGTCTTTTCTCCTTTAGTCCTCTCTGCAGCTGTGGGTTTCTCTCCCGGGTCGGCTGCTGGTCATGTTCATAGCGACACGGTCTGGTCGTTTCCCCAATTCTTTCTTTTTTTCCCCTCCCCTGGTGCTCTATCTGTGAAATTATTCACGTAAAAACATTGACAATAGCAGCTCGCCTCTGCACGCAGAGCTGCCAAGGTCACTGGCGGGATCATTAGAGACGGATTTGTGATTCATAGTGGCATCGGGGGGGCGGACGGGTGCCAACGGTAATGCCTTTTAACTGCGCTCCAGGGACTCTGCATCCTTTTTGTTCCCTCCAGGACCCAATAAAGCAATTAAAACATTTTTGTTTAACCTTTTATGATGTGTTTGTTTCAAAAACTATTTCGTGAATCATCATCTTCTGAATCCTGTGTCTGTCCTTGTCGAACCTGGTCTTGCAGGACTGAGAATAACTCCACTGGAGCACGTCCAAGATGTCTGCCGAGCGGACAGATATTACCAGAAGGATATCAGTAATACTCCGGGAATAGCAGCTGTTAAATACGTTGGTGAAAAACAAACACACTAGAAGAAGCACATGTTACTATACTGAACACTACGTCTGTACACGAGCGGTCCGGTTCCTGGTTAGATACACGTTTGGGACGCGGCCGTGAACTCTCTCTCTCTTTCTCTCTCTCTCAGCTCTGGTTAAGCATGTGATCTCCTTCAGATGAACTGCTGTTCAAACTTACAGTAGATCCAAAAATGGGAGTCTACCCAGCTCGTCCTGTTCACACGTCTCTCTGTCTACATGTCACAGGAAAGTTGTAGCGTGCAGGTGTCGGTCCCGGAGTGCCACAGGTCACCACACATCAGTTAAATCGTTTCCAGTCGAGCGATTCAGACTCGTGGTGTAATAAAGTCCAAAAACTGCGGTGCAAGGACGAATAAATATGATCAAAGGTGATCGGGCGTCCTCTTGTGCTTTACCGCTTTTTATCAAAAACGAGAAGACAGAAGCGACACATGCGTGACATTTTGTCGTACCTTTAAAATTAAAACCTCTGATGGTTTTTTTTTTTTCATTTAAACTTCACGCCCCATGACGATGGTGTTTGGACATCAGACGACTTTGAAGTCTCCACCGCGCCAATGGCGTTTATGGAAATAGGAGTCTCAAAGGCGCAGGTGTACAGTGAGAATATAATCAGGGTTACAAAGACAGAGCTCCTGTTTTTTTTTTGTTGTTGTTGTTTTTTAGATGTCTGTGGATGTTGCTGTTTTCCAACGAACGTACCGACGTACTGCACACACCGACGACATGACCGTCATACACGTTACATCACTTTCAGTTAGCGTGCCTAGATGTCTCGAGAATGAAGAGAAATGTTTAGTCTTTGGACGCTAACAGATGATAGTGCAGACGTGGTGTGCGTCTCAGAAGTGCCATCGGTCGTAAAGTCCAGCCACAGTCCAGCTCCAGCTCGGCCTCGACTCGGCCTTCAGCTCACATAAAAGACTGGAAGTTTTTTTCTTTTTCTTTTTTTCTTTTTGCGTGCCACTTTTCAGGAGTGTTTGAGCTGCCCACGCGCATCGATCCAAGCCTCGAGCCGAGTGGCTTTGATCGGCTGAGATTGCTGCCAGAGCCGGAGCCGACGGGACTTATTAGCGATTCCCTCCCAGCTTTTCCATTAGAGAGCGGCTGCGGGGGTCTTTACCACCAGAACACCGTGGGTCGATATTAAGGTTAGGATCAAATTGGCTCATATTATCAGATAACATCATGAGCGTGTCTGGTCTTTCAGTGAAGAACGATGAAACCCTGTTCGAGACATGAGCTGAGAGCAGTTCGAGACATGAGCTCCAGAGGTGCAGAGCAGACGAAGCAGCTTATAAGTAGCTACAGAGGTAGCTCGACAAAATGTCATATTGTGAAACGCATTTTCCCAACGGAAATAAAGTAAATGCAGATAATTCGTTCCAGCCACCCAAAAATATTACCAATATTACCAATTTTCAACAGTATATATAGTATAATAGAATATATATATATAGTAAAATATGAAATAAATAGACATTAACCATAATCTTGCACAAAATGCAAAAAAAAAAAAAGCCACAAAAAAATATGTTAACCTTAGTGGCTTTCCACTGACCCAAACAAGTTTTGAACGGCTACCAGATGTATGCCCGATTTAGCTGGCGTCCGGTTCAGATGCTAATATGGCAAAAATCCTTTGTATACTGAGGCTAAGTTTTTGAAAATTTTTATTCCTCAAGACAAGAACGTGGGCTGTTCGTATGCTGACGTACCAGATAGATAACACTTTAGCGCTAGTTAGTTTCATGCTAGAACTGCATTCTTGCACTGTAGGCGAAATTGTTTTTGGGCTTCATTTAGGGCTGGGCGGTATACCTTTTCATACCGAATACCGGTGTTTTTAAAAAAAAATTATATTCATTTTTCATATACCCCAATACCGGTGAGTGTATGCGCACAAAGCGTCGGGAACACAGAGCGGTGGAACGTCCCGCCGCGGGACATTGTTTGAGAGGGGAATTGTTTTGC
>JAQQZT010000001.1:32372809-32408423 GCA_030068275.1 Clarias platycephalus
TGTGTGAATCTAAAGTAAGCTCCCCTCTCCCCCTTCTCATCTTACACAGTTACCCTTCCTCCACTCTTTTCACACACACGCGCACAACGGAAACACTGTTTGAAAAATAAACAAGAAATATCTCTAATGACACTCGATTGAGCAACACATTAACGGAGTCACTGCTGTAAAGTAAAAATAAAACAAATTAACCTGCACTTTACCTTTGAAAAGAATCGCAACAGCAGCGTTTTTGTGTAGAGCAGAGAGAAAGAGTGTGTAGGAGTGCGAAAGTAGGAGGGGTCTGTGTGTGTGTGTATGTGTGTGTGTGTGTGTGTGCGCACAGACACAAAGTGCAGGCTGATACAGAGAGTGAAAATGGATCTTTAACCTCTCTAATGAGACTTTACACACGCACTGTACACACACGCATACAGACAGAAAATAAAATGTTTTACACAAACACACGTGGTCACAGTGTTCTAGTAAACAGTACATGCGCGCACGGATGTTGATTATACCAGTAAGAGATGAGCACTAAGACCCAGCAGGGGAGACGATTACCCACAATTCAGCAGCACAAGAGAGAGAAAAACCGTTGGCTCAGTTGTGATCATAAGAAGCGCATGCATGATACATGATACTCGGTACTCGTAAACCAAGACTTGTTCGTTTTCCAAGTCAAAATTTATTAAAAATCTTTGCTCATCTAGTGGAATACTCGCAAACCGCGTTACTCGCAATCCGAGGTTTCAGTATATATATATATATATATATATATATATATATATATATCGTATATATCAATATATGTACACATAGTATAAGTACGTATAAATATAAGTGTATAAGTATAGTATATAAAAATATAAACATAGTATATATCATTATAAGTATATGTTCGCATAGTATAAGTATATATAAGTATAAGTATATGAGTATATACAGTATAGTATAAGTATATACAGTATATAATTTATAGTTAAAATAATTTGTTAATGTTAAAAAAATTAAGATACAGAGCAAATGTAAAAAGAAAAACATTTTTGGGTTAATAACGGAAAAAGAAAAATAATCTAATAGGCTGTTTTATAATAATAATAATAATAATAATAATAATAATAATGTTGACAATCATTTCTACACCTGAATATTTCTTTGAGTTCTATCCCTCACGGTTAAGATCATACCGCGCTCCTGGCGCTCTAACCTCCCGGAGGGGTCATTTCACATTCCGCCCCTCTCCTGCCATCCGATTTAATCATTCTTGCATCTTAATATATTCCTTTTATAATACCCAGCACTGCATCAGGGCTTTCCAATCAGTCAGGGAAATGTTTTAGTGTCGGGTCAGATGTGAGTGTATGGAGTCTCGGGGATGATGTAGATGATGTAGCTTTTGGCAGAGCCGTGGGGGGCGGGGGGGGGCGGGGGGTGCGATCGATGATGTGCAGCGAGCTGTGAAGATTGGACTTGGCCCGGGAGACGCCGTGTGTTAATGCAGACTGTCTGCCTCCACGCTGAGTGTCTTCGAGAACACATCAGTGTTATGTGAGAGAGCATACGTGGACGTTTGCATGGAATCCGAGTTACTGTATGTGTATAGATTGTCATTTTATTTCACACGCCTTCAGCTCATTTTTACTATTTATTGATCAGCCTCTTTATTTTAGTTATTCTTCTTCTTGTTCATGATGAACAATCTGATCTGATTTGAAATACACCATTAAATCAGCCAGCGTGATATAATATATAATGCTCGGGAACCTGATCAGCACAAATTTGTGCGTTGTTAAATAATTTGTTTTGTTTTTTTTAAACGACGAGGAACGAGTGTTTATAGCTGCTATAACGTGAGCATGAAAAGAACTGATATTCCACATGTGACGTGTAACAGAGGATGGAACTAAGTGTCCTGTTATTATCACAGTCTGTAGTCTGTAAAACGTGGCGAGGTGCGCCCCCGTCTTTGTCTGTCTCCGGCTCTTTTACCTACGTTCAGCCGATGCACCAAGCGAGAACGAGTCCTGATTTACAGGGAGGGACTCAGCACTCGTCCCCCTATACGTCTGCCTAAACGGACAGAGGGGAGCGACGGGTACGATTCGCAGACTCGGGTGATGGCTGGCGCCGACTCAGCTGGCACAGCCCGGTCTTTCGCTGGCACCGGCGGCGTTCTCTTCCGCCGTCACACCGCAGACGATTAGCGTCATGGTCTGCCAGGACGAGTGCACTTCCAGACTTCCCCTGGGGTGAACCTGACTGTATTTAATCACCGCTCACTCACCGAGAGTCTGGCACTCACGTAATGTTCGCTTTCTAGGCCACTGAAGTCAGGATGCTGAAGGTTGCTCTGTCGTTCTTTCTCTCTGTCTGTAGCCGCTGAGGTTGAGCTGTGACGTGTGCAGCGTGGTGTCGAGCTCGGGGCAGGTGCTGGGTCGCGGCGCGGGCGCCGAGATCGATCGAGCCTCATGCGTCTGGCGGATGAACAACGCCCCGACCCGCAGGTACGAGAAGGACGTGGGCAACCGCACCAACCTCCGGGTGGTCTCGCACACCAGTGTGCCGCTCCTGCTGCACAAACCGCAGCACTTCTTCGGCCCGGCGTCCAACGGCACCGTGTACGTGGTGTGGGGGCCGCGGCGCAACATGAGCCCGGACGGGAACGGCCTCATCTACAACATGCTGCGGCGCGCGGCCGACGACTTCCCCAACGCTCGCATCTACGTCACCACCGACGAGCGCATGGACTACTGCGACAACGTGTTCAAGAAGGAGACGGGCCGCGACAGGTGAGGAAAAACTCTTCCCATCACTCTCTCTCTCTGCCCCTCTCCATCTCTGTCCATCTCCCATTTTGTCTCTCTCCCCCTCCTCTCTCTTTTGCTCTGTCTCTCTGTCTTCCTCTGTCTCTCTTGTTCTGTATCTCTCTCTTTCAGTCTTCCCAGCTACTCTCCCTCTTTCCTTTTTTTTCCTTTCCTCTTTATGTCCCTCTCGCGGTGGAGATGGAGGGAGGCAGAGAGAGAGACTGAAAAACAGGATAGATAAAGCGTGAGAGAGAGGGGAAGAAAGAAAAAGCAGCAGAGAGTGAGACACAGAGAGAGAGAGAGAGAGTTGGAAATGGAGAAAGACAAAGGGTAAAGGACAGAGAGAGAGGGAGAGAGAGATGCAGAGAAAGAGACAAAGGGAGATGGTGAGACAGACAGAGGGAGACAGAGAGGGCGACAGAAAGAGACAGACAGGGATGAGAGCAAAAGACAGAGATGGAGTGGGATAAAAAGGAAAACGAGAGAGAGAGAGAAAGGAACAGAATCGGAGATAATGAGAGACGGAGAGAGAAATACAGAGATGAGTTTGATGATGAAGTCTCGCCTATTGTTAGAACCAACAATGATGTGTGTGTGTGTGTGTGTGTGTGTGTGTGTGTGTGTGTGTGTGTGTGTGTGTGTGTTCAGCAAAGACATATCAATAGACCTACACAGAGGGTGCTCGGACACAGCCTGACTTCAGATTTCCTACTGACTCAAAAGTGCAAAAGTTTGTGCACCCGTAGCCATTTATTACGTTAATATTACACACATACACACACAGAAAAAAGTTTTTGAGAGAATGGAGTTGTGAGAGTTGTGTACGATAAGAGATTACAACTAGAACAAAGAAGTGTTATCGGCTCCTGATATCGATATTAATATTCTCTTTTATGTTTTTTAAAAATTCCCTGAAACTTTATCCTGAAACCTCTGATCCGTAACGCGACTAGATATTAGCGATTCCATGGAAGCAAGAAGCAAAGAAATCTGAACAAGTAACAAAAAAAAATATTATAAATTAGGACCAGTAAGACAAGACAAAAGTAATGGCGCCCTCAAAAATGGCGGACAGGTTGCTCGGTGAGAAGCTCCGCAGTGGCCGAGCTGCGTTACTGGAAAGTTTCCGTTTTGTGGCTCGGAATGATCGGCAGCTGATACGCTAGAAAATCTGGCAGGGACTTTAAGTCCTGTTTGGCTTAGGTAAATATTTACACTCTATTTTACTGAAAGATTGATGAGCGAGGCCAGCGTCGCGTCAGCTGGGGAATTTGTCCTGCTGCCATTACAGCAATCGAAACGCGAGAGAAGATTTCTTTTTGTCTAATGCCATCTTCTGCTGCGAATGGAAACAAACAGACAGCAGCATGGAGCAAACTTATACATTTTCCCGCAGTATGTGTGTGAGTGGGTGTGTGTGTGGATGTGTGTGCACGAGCCGACATGGCCGTGAGCAGATGTGTGTGTAATATTGACAATACATCAGCTGTAATAGAGCAGCATGGCGCGTCTGGGAACAGTTGGTGGTAATGCATCGGCTTTGGATCACGTATTAGGAGGAAGGAAAAAAAAGACTTAAAAGCCGTCATCTGTGACGGGAACGCAGGGAGAGGAGACATCAGCGGGGAAAATGACTTTGGTTTGGGGTGAAACAATGGCCGACTGGGTTAAGAGTAAATCACTTCGGCGAGCTGCGTCCCGCTTAAAGCAAACACGCGTCACGGGAAAGATCAAAGAACACTCGTCCTGAATTTTGACAGGGTTGTGGCAGTAAGACTTCGGAAAGCATTTAAAGCTAAATACATTATGGGCTTCGTACAGTAGCTACTGTAGGTTCACGTCACACATGATGCGTTATCGACTTTAATGTTTAAGCGGATACAGGGCCAACGCAAACGCTCTTTAAAATAAAAACTAAATAGTACACAAGAGTCAGGAGTGGAATCAAGAAAAATATAAGATCAAAGACAGCTAGAAATATAACATTATCTATAGAATTATATGCACATGGACGACGATAGGGGTCACAACTTATTTATTTATTTATTTTACAAAAATATACAAATTCCTTGACATCGTTTGTAACGATCCACTTCCTCCTTGAACAGGACGTGACCTGTAACAAACATGTTTAAAAATCTAAAAAACATCTGGAACATGGCTTAAATAATCAATAGGGTGTTGCATCACTGCTGTATCTTGTGGATGGATGAACCCAAACCCCATGGACGCGCTTTCCAAATCTGTGGGTAAAGAGAGGACTAAATGTTCAACGAAGGACATAATGGTAATGTGTTCATGTGATTCTGACTTTTGGGGTTTACATTGCTTTAATTTTCTAGATAAATTTTTTTTTTTTCACTTTTTAGCTGATCGAAGTTTTGAGCAACTTGTCAAAGCTAAGACAGACTACTGAGCATATGGCAGAATATCCATTTACATCTGGCGAGCTGCGTGCGATCCATCAGCGTGGATCTGCGGGGGCAAAGTGTGAGAGACAGCCCATTAGTCTTGGTGTCAGACGTCCATATTCTCATCTGGAGTGGCGGCGTTATTGATATGTGTGATGACGGGCCTAACAAAGCGGGTGATGAACGCATTTCCTCGAGCTCAGCTGGGAGGTTCGGGGCGCCGCTTTCTTCTGGAGCGTGATTACATTTTACGGCAAAACAAGGAAGGCCTGCTCTGACGGAGTGCTGATAGAAGGCTCAGGTAGAAGCAAAGCTTTTGGTCTTCTGCAGATATTCTGGGGAGATGGTTAAGAAGAAAAAGCTACGAGGCGTATCAGAAATACACGATGGGTTTCACGGTTAATGAAACAACGTGCTGTGCGCTTGTGATTCTTTAGCATGTTTATGACCCTTTGAAAGCAACTCGGACTGATCTTAAGCCAAGCTTTTGGATCCCTCCAGCTAACCGAACACTTTTTCCTTTTATGGTTTTCCTTTTATGTATGTTAGACGTATTGGTGAAAAAAAAATCTGAATTGTTATTTTCAAGGATTTGGACTGTCTGACCTTGGGAAATGTCAATACCTTTGCGCTAGCTAGCGCTCAATTAACACACCATGTGCACCTGCTAATTTTACCACATCATGCAGAAGTCCTCCATCCACTAACGCTGTCGAATAAGTAACAAGCTACGACCCTTCTAGCAGCTTTAGAAAACAGTTTCAAAGATTTCACCATAAAACAAACTTTTCACGCAGACTCGATTATCATCATGCGAACTCTTCTTATTTATTTTATTATTGTTATTATTATTCACCCTCGCCTCCCTCACGCACCCTTCCGTCTTCTTACTCATATCTTGCCACTATTTCAGTATTCCAGACGTATACGGAGTGTCTCGGGTCTTGTCATCCAGAATGAATCCTTGCACCGGAGCAGAAATTTGTTAGCAGAAATGCAGCATATATAGCTGTTCGCTGTCTCCTGCAAGCCTGTGTGTGTGTGTGGGCAGTATGGGTAACAGTGTGTAGATAACAGCAGACAGCACTCTTAAATCACACTGTCACATTACCATGCAGCTACACGAGGACATTTGACCCGCCGGACCTCACCATGCTGTAACTCACTCCAGTTATTATAAACGTTGTCCCGGAGCTTGGATTCTGCTAAGCCTTTTTTTTCCCCCTGGACTGTTTGTTTTTTTTCCTTTTTTTTTTTTTGATTGCTTAATTGCTGTTACACTAGAAATATGAATTATGTCTGGAGATCATATGGGAACATCTTATTACGTTTAGCTCTCATCTGTACAGCTATTTTAGACTGTAATTTAGATGTAAAACATAATCAGGAGCAGGCAGCCTGGCAGCTTTATAATCCTCAGATGATATAAAACATCTGATGCGGTCTGCTTTAATAGAGTTACATAAATCATAATAAACCTTGTGGAGAAAGCACGGGTTAATAGGGTTAATGTCGTAGGTACAGTCGAGTTGTACTTGGAATAAGGGTTTAAGGCTGATTTCACGCTCGGCACGTCTGATTTGTAGGGCTGGACCAGAATATTCGAATATTCGTTTGGAGGGATGGCATTCGATTTTTCATTTTGAGATTCGAATATTCAGAAAAAGAAAAAAAAACAAATTTAACCCGTGACATCGATCCCGGCGAAACGGTTTTCATTTGCGCTTAAATGACTAGCCCTTGCGGCAAACTTGTGTCATGCACACTCGGTCGCGAACCAGGAAGCATAAAAGGAGACAAGATGGCGCGGCACATCGTTCAGTCAATGTCGCTTTGGACGCTTTCGCCGAGTGTGTGTTAATAGTGTGTGTTAATAGTACGCAGGTTAAATTGTGTTTATCCCTTGCTCCCCATTCGAGAGAGCCCTTAAAACAAGCCCTCGTGTGGTTATCCTGCCTACTCGTTAGGGTTGGACCGATAGCGAATGCCATCGTCCATCGCCGATGGCCGATAGACATCACGATGCTGAGCCGGCATCGTGATGGGGGGGTTCACCCCCCCTCGCATGATCTGAACTCGCGCACCGCCCCCGGTCGCATGATCTGAATGAACACGCGCGCACCCCCCCCCTCGCATGATCTGAACGCGCACACGCCCCCGGTCGCATGATCTGAATGAACACGCGCGCACCCCCCCTTGCATGATCAGAACGCGCACACGGCCCCGGTTGCATGATCCGAAAGCGCGTGCGCGCGCACCAGTCGCATGATCTGAACGCGCGCTGTCCATCATGTTTCACTTTAGACATCGTACGATGCCAAATTGGTCGCCATCGACCAACCCTACTACTCGTGTTACTCCGCGTTTGGGTTTACCATCCACGCTACAAAGGGCTAACCGCTAAAGCTACTTCTTCTGGTCTACTCAGGTTAGTTCATGACAACCTGTATCCATATTACACAAAAATGCGAAAAAAATTAAATAAATGTGCTCCCTTGCGTCCGCAGCATTTGGATGAACTGTTCTCGACATAAAAATGCAACAGACAGACACACACACAGAGAGATTCCTGCCTTTATTAGAGATAAGAATATATTCAACCCCCTCCCACCGAAGCTTCGAGTATTCGATGTTGATCACTACCGAATACTCGAAGCTCAAAAAATGGTCTTCAGACCAGCCCTACTGATTTGTCCCATGCACGGGAACGATTGCTCCCTTCCACAGCTGGCCAGCGTTATTATTACTATTATTGTTATACATTATTATTGTTCTGTACACTTGCGTATTTATTAGGGCTTTAATATTAACACGATTTATCAAAATTGCTTTACCAAATTTTTTTTTTATGCAAATAGATCATATGACAGTTGATTTTGACCCTAATGGCTTCCCATATTCACAGCATGGTTGCCCAGATGTGTGTGATAATGGCATGTTTAATTCAAGTTAGATGAAAGTTTGGATTAAACTTAAGTTGTGTGCTTGCGCTGCTCTTAAAGGGAACTATTTTTTACAAGAATGCATTAAACATAAAATGTGGAAGTGGTGGCTCAGGCGGCTAAGGCTCTAGGTCGTAGTGATGGGTCGTTCATGAACGATTTGTTCTTTTTGAATGAGTCTTTAACGTGACTCAGAAAAACGAGTTTCACAGAGAGTGATTTGTTTATTTTCTACTGCGTGCGCGTACATTCGTAGGTTATGTACAGGAAACAGAAATTAGTAGTTACCTTTGAGTCTTCTAGTCCGAGTCATTTTTCTTTTGTCACGTGACTCTCATAGATGCTATGCGGTGCAATAGATTCAAAAGAACGAACGACTCAGACCAGAAGATATGAGAGGTGAGCTGCTCATTCTGTTTATCATAATATGTCCTTAGCTGCATTGTAATATTTTCATTACTGGAACTATAGCCAAAATGTGTGTATGTAAACGTATTGTGGGTCTGTTTATTGAAAATGCAACATTTTATTTAATTTCTGAACAAAAGAATGAAATGAACTAAATGACTCAGAAAAGATGAGTTTATTTTGATGAACCGAGTCACTAAAATGATTCAAACTTCCCATCACTACTACTGTAGGTTGTTGATGTTTTTGGGATCTGAAGATCCGGGTTCGATCCCTATCGTTGGTGTGTTGCCACACCCCATACTACCCAGCCTCTGCATGCAGTCCTGGTCCCATTTGAGAAATTTTAATTTAACATTTGTTAAATGTCAATGTTTGAGATGTTCTCAAACTGTATAATCTGTTTCCTTTAACCAGTTTGTCACGCATTTCTTTATTCTAACACTGCACGTTTATAATACAAGTATATCCAAGCATTTTAAAATTGTGATTAATCGTGATTAATTACAAACCATGACTGTGATAAACTAGATTAAACTAGGAAGTCAACCTTCACTCTGTGCCCAATATTACTAATGTTATGGGAAATATGTCCAGATCGACCCTCTCGCGTGGCTTTCTCCCTTATGGCCGTGTAGTTCAGTGGATGAGATCAACACATCCTGAGATTTTGAAGAAGACGCAGTCCGTTTTCTTGTTTAAAATGTATTTGATTACAGCAGTGACAAAGTACAACGTCCTGAGCTCGAGACCACGTGATCAAGTACACGCATCCATACCTGGGCATGATGTGTGTTCATGTTACACAGATGTGCTCCAGTCCAGGCATGAGTCCATAGTGTGAAAGCACCTGTAGGTAGAATTGGTGGTTGTCAGCTGGAGATCAGATTAGGTATAAAGGTTAGTGTTCTTCTTGGAGATGAGAATGGTATTGGGTGTGGGTCTGAGAGTTGGGGTTGGTCCAGGGGTTACGGTTGATGATGGGGGTTTATAGTCTATAATAAGGGTGGATGTAATAGTTAGAATAGGATTGGAAAACAGATTTGTTGTTGGAATTAGCATTGGGTGTTGGTTCGCAACAAGCTTCCCAACCCTGCTCTTAGAGTTTTCTCAGCACCCAGCACATTGGAATTGAACTAATCAGCTATTTAACAACATTATCTAAATTGTAATGGGTGTAATAGAGCAGAGAGAACACCAAAATGTGCAGGACAAGGGGGTCCTCCAGGACCACAGTTGGGAACCTGTTAGTTTGAATACTGTACCTCTGCAGAAGCTGCCTGCTGAGGATGGTTCCACATGGATAGTCTAAATTTTGATGGTGGATTTCCCTAAAGACTGCGGTGAATAGTCTCACTTGGATAGCACTTAATGGAAACAGTCTATACCCAAGGCTCATTCATTATTCAGTGGACAACTTCATTTGCATACAACAGACTCCAAGCGAAGAACTTTAATTAAATCCGAAGCGTCTCCAAAGCTCATACTGAGAATCTTTTGAACGTGCTCAGTACTGTTTGACTGTAAAGTATACAATTGTGGATGAGAAATGATTTGTGAGCGTCACCCAGGAAAGAATGCAGTCCTTTTGATTCTTCTGGCTCTTAAAATTTCTTTCTTCTGTCATCTTAATGACAATAATTTCTTTCCTTCCCACCGTCACCTCTGGCTTGATCCTTAAGGACCTAAATTCTTGCCTATTGTTAAAAGCGGTATATGAATATAGAGGAAAAAAATAAGGTTAGAGGAGATATGTGTTTTGATTATGATTGGTGTGGAGGTTGGGAATGGAGCAGGGATGAGGCTGAGGTAGGGGTTAGGATTAAGAAAAGTTAGGACTGATACAGAATTTTGGGTTTAGAGGTTATGGTTAGTTTAGTAGTAGAGATTGGGGTTGAGCTTTGGGCTTACGGGTGAAGTTGGACTTGTTTATGGGTAAATTTAGGGGTTAGGGTAGGAAGTATACTTAGGGTTAAGGTTTAAGGGTTTTGGATAGCGTGGGAGTGAGGGGTTATGGTTGAAGTTGGTGAGAGTGGTTAGCATTAGGGTTGGAATTGGAGTGAGAGTTAGCATTACGTTTGAAGCGAGTGGTGAGGATGGGCGTTGGAGGGTTAGTGTTCGATTAAGGGGTTAAGGTTGGAGGTGAAGTGAAGGTTAGTATTAGGCTTGGAGTGAGGTGTTAGGTTTATAGTTGTGGAGTTAATCTTTGGGATCAAGTCAGATTTAGCTTTGAGCTTCAGCGAGGATTATGTTCCTCTTATACCCCTCCTCAGTAGAACACTAAATGAATTGTTGTACCAACCAAACCTTTAAATAGGTCTGTAAAAGTGATCTCAACCTTCATTTAAGAGGACATTTAGTATGTTAGACTTAAAATGCACAGACAAACGCTGACTGCTGTTATTGTACAGCATAGACATTAGCACAAAGAGCGTACTGTCCAGGACTCGTCTTCCTCTCAGCCTAATTGAATCAGGCCAATTTCCCACTGTGCTGAAGAATACACCTGCATGTCATATAATATACCATGACAAATGTAATTAGGGCATAATTAGATCAACTGACTATTTGTCTGGAATTAATCTGGCTAAATACACACACAGAGCATAATCAGAGGCCAGCTGAACCGAAGGCACAACAAACAGACCACAGAGAGGCTACAGGTTCACAGACCCACTCAGTCTTAATGGAGTCTCTCTCTTTCTCATCCTCTCAAAGTGGGGTTTATCAATTACAGTGACGGCCAGATATCAAATAAACAAAGCCGCCAGGTTTTTAGGTTGTCTTATATTACCCTATAACTACACTCATTGACATTTTTATCAGTTATGTCAACCATATAAGCTACGTTATTGGGATACAATCACCGACTGTAGGCACAGTTGTGAACTGAACTGCAGTTCTGACGCTGAAGAAGGATCGAGGATGATGAACGCAGAGAACCCGTATTTATTAAGATTCCAAATAACAAAGACTCATTTCCTTTAGGGTTTGAGTTAATGGAAAGGTAGGCTTTGGTTTGGTTTTAAGGTTGGTGTGGGTTTAAGGTCAGGTTTAGAGTCTGAGGCCATGTCCACACGTCGCCGGGTATTTTTAAAAACTGAGATTTCTATCTGGGCATCACTTTGGCCTTTCGTCCACACGAAAGGTTAGTTTGTCAGTTAAGGGTTTGGTTTCGGGATTAAGAGGGTTTAGGGCTAGACTTAGGTTTAGCATCTGATAGGGTTTAGAAAGGGTTTAGGGCTAGGCTTAGGGTTATTGTGAGGGTTAGGTTTAAAATTGTTGTGGGTTTAGGATTGGGTTTAAGGTTGGAGTTGGTTTTAGGGTTATACTTTAAGGTGGTTTAAGTTTATACTTAGAGGTGGGTTGGTGTTGTAGGGTTAGATTTGGAGGGTTTAGTGGGTTCAGCTTTGAGTTGGGTTTTAGGATTTGAAAGGGTTTAGGATTGGCTTGAGTTGGAGAGAGTTTATAGAACTGATAACATGATGGTAATTAAAGGAGATTAGATGTGTTGAAAATCTTCTTAAAATTTTATAGATAATAGATTTCTCTCCTTTTTCAGGTGGTATAAATTTGCCGTTTAAACACTGCAGTGTTCATCTTCTCAGCGGTTCTTCCTTTCTGTTGATAGATGTTATACAGGGGGGGAGCAAATACTTTGTGCGGAGCAACAGATGTGCTGTAGACAGTAATTCTACACCTTACTTATTCATAAAGGCTAAGTAAGAGTAGATAAGTGCTGTAAGTACAGGGTGGGCGAATATGCCTTTTATGCGTGTCGTTCATTTTGTTAATTGAGGCCTTAAAGTTTATTACCCCAGGCTTGCTCGCTGCTTTCTCTTCCTCGTTTTCCTGCCTGAGTTTATAACCCTGTCCTTGCCACTGATTATGTGGGTGATGTGACTAATACGTTTTCCCATCACGGATTTAATGCCTAGATTTTATGAAAGTGATTTGTGTCTGTGTCAAATTGTTGAAGCGGCTTGTAAGAGTTGCGCGGTTTTATACCACAACCCTGCCGAGTTCCGGATTCTGATTGGTCAAAAGTTCTTCTTTTTTTTTTTTTAATAACTGGCCATAATACACACTATAGTAATATTTCTAACCACACTCACTTCAAGTTAATTAACATGACACGCCTTTTCCTATCCTCTGCATACCTGTCTTAGTTCTAATCCAGCGTTATTAAATCCAGCATGTACACTCATTTTTAAATCTCCATGCCTATTTTTAGGAACAATTACAGTAAGCCATCCGATAAAGGGCTCAGACGCGGCCCTTCATTAACCTCAGGATATTCAGCTGTTTTGTATTCTTCCTCCAGCGCAGCATGATGATGGAAGGCCTGTAGTTGAGCAGGGTGAAAAACTGAAAAGACGGAAAAGCCTGCTTGTAATGCATTTCAAAAGGCTCCATCATTTATATGCGATTTTTTTTTCTCCCTTTTTCTTCCTTTTTTTTTCTTTTTTTTGGTTACTCAGCGCGCTTTGAAGGAGGCATTACTAAAAAGGTCATGTGTGGAGAATTACAAATGCCGAAATGATTCTCACCTTCTTCAAGTTACCATTTTTTTCCAACGGTATCTCGCTGGAATATTCACCCCGGACTTTGGAATATTAAACATTACCCGTGGGCATCATGTTCAGTTTCTGTTCAGTTTGAATGTTAAAATAATAACGGCACAGCCGAGAGTCTTTTGAAATATTAGTCTGGTCTCATGCATCCAAACCATACAAAATCATAAAAACATATTCATGTGAGTTTAAAAAAATCAGAAATTTATTCAGTTTAATATTATTTATCCATAACTATACCACAGCAGGTGTAGTTTTTCCTCCAGTATAATTAAAATATACATAAATAAAAGTTTACTCTTTACTGATCACCTAACAAGATTTGTAATTTTTCAGATCATTGGGTCACTTTTAAATATGTATGAATTCACATGAAAACAACAAAAGTTACAGTTATGGGCGGAGCTATGGTTAATTAGCATGAACTTGAACCAAATCCGATCATGATGTCTGGTTGCTCTCCGTCGTTAACTTTAGGATTTGGTTCCCATGGCAACAAAAAAACAGGCTTAAATTAGTCTTGGCCTGACCTGATTGTGTCACCTGTTCCGTGTTATAGTTCCTCTGCCTGTTTATATTGTTTAATTCTGTTTTTTATATTCCATTGTTCTGGGAATACTTGCTACGCTAATACTGTTTTCTGGGTTGTGTTGAGACGTTTCTCATAGGGCTGCCTGATTTGATCATAAAACTCATTTCGACAAAATTTGCGATTGAGATTTAAACTGCGATATTTAAATGTTACAATTAAACATAAAATTTTGCATTTAAAGATTTTTATCAATGCCAACAGCAAGTAACGGCAATCTTTATTTATCATCTCAAAATTATGTAAAAAAACAACATACATTATTGACAAACTGCATAAATTCCAAACTTCTATGTATGTTACCTGTAATAAATAGCAGCCATCTAATTAATTACTAATAATTAATCATAAAAATTATAATAAATATTTAAATAATTGCACTGGACCATATTGTAATTTTTATTTATGCAAGTGATGGTGCAGCACTAATGTCTCCAGACGTTTTACAAAATTTGAAAAGAGATGAAAAATGATTTGATTCCTATAAGTGTACACATTCCTGCACAAAGGTAAACTGATTATATATATGGCTGTTAATATTAACACATTAACGCATTTGATTAACTTTAACATTACAATTTTTTTAATGCAAATTAATCATATGACCAAATTTGACCCTAATGGCTTCCCATAATGGCAGCTTACGGTTATCTGGCTGCGTGTGATGAAGGCGGGTTTAACACACATAATAAGATGACTGAGGGGAGGAAAGGCTTCTAGATGGAAGTTTGGATAAAACCAAAGTTGTGTGCTCAAGCTACCTTCAAGAGGAACAATTTTTACAAGAATACGTTAAATGTGAGATGTGGGAGTGGTGGCTGACGACTTCTGGCTCTGAGGTTCCGGATTCGACACCCCATACATGTACTACCCAGCCACTGTATCCAGCGCCGGGCCCAGTCGAGAGATTTTAATTTAACACTTGTTAAATGTTAGTGTTTGCCATATTACTGTATAACTCCGCATAATCTGTTGACTTTGTCGAACCAGTTTGTCCTGCATTTATTTATTCCAACACTGCATGTTTTATAATACAAGTAAATCTGAGCATTTCAACATTGTGATTAATCACAAACTATGAGTAGCAATGCTGAAGGCATCCAAAATATATGAAACATCGAGATGTATCTTCTACTTCTCGGCTCTAATCTGAGGTGCTGGTTGTTAATTGTTCTGAGGCTGGTGACTCTAAATGAACGTCTCCTCTGCAGCAGAGGTCAGCTTAGGTCTTGATTTCCTGGGAAGGTCTTCATGAGAGACAGTTTCATCATCATAGAGCTCGATGGGTTTTGCAAACGCACTCGACACAATACTGTTCTTACTGTCAGTCCTATAGTTCGAATATGAAAAGTAAAAAGAGGCTAGCAGACAGATGTAGATGAAGAAAGAGAGAGGGGGAAGGAGAATGAGAGTGTCTTTTTTTGAACGTTAAAATCCTCTTTTTGTTTGAGAGATTCCAGTCGATATTTATTGCATCTGTTTCATATTCGTATCGATCGACATGGCACGAAAGCTGACATTCGAGAACTGGATCAGAAAAGCAGTAAAAATTTTAAAATAGCCCGCATCAGGTTTATGAACAAATATTTATGTTTATAAAACGATAATGTGTTACAGATCGTACAGATCTCCGGTTCTCGCCGCAGTCATCCGCAGTCGTGACGGTAAGAGCCACTCTACGTCGTCCCGTTGTCACCTCGCCGCGTTTGATTGATCCATTTTCCGATAACAGCATGACACAGAGTGTGAGACGTTTCCATAGCCTGAAGTAGAACAAAAAAAGATAACTTAATGTTCATGTATTTTAAATAGCGAACACGAAGATAAACGGAACAGCGAGGAGAGCCCTTGGTGAATTAGTGCGTAATCAGAGAGTTTTATGCGTAATCAGAAATGTAAGCGCCCCACTTTTTCATATCCACCTTTTCAGTGAAATACAAATGAACCTAATTATCAAAATGGCCTGATAGAATACATCAGGACAGGTCATGAGGACATAATTATCCTTTTCTCTCTCTCTTTCTCTCTCTCTCTCTCTGTATTAAAAGAGCACTGATTCAAAATGTGGCCTTTTCGTACAATCCGGAGAAGGACGCGGTTCAGTGATCACAAAAGCGGTAAGCGTTAGAGGTGTTAGAGCAATCACGCTGAACACAAAGTCGTATAATATCTGAGTGTTTGTACCAGACCGATCCGCACAGATCTAGCCGCGGGCATTGCGGTGTAGAAGTCGCTGACGGGGGTAATAATAATAAAGTCTGGAACTCGATTTCCCGCCTGCTAAAATCCATAAGATGGCGATTTTGAAGAGATAAAGATAATATTGTAAGGCTGAGAGAACATGAAGGAAGAAGTGAGGCTTTCGCTCTACACGCGAGAATGAGTCTCTGAGGGAAGGAATGAACGCAGGAATAAAAAGAGATGAGGGGAAGATATCATTTTATCCGCCTTCACTTTTTGACCTGTCGTTCGCTCGCGGTCCGTTCGCTTTTGCTTTTACTCGAGTCCTTTTATCGCCGCCTGGAGGATTTGGAGATGTCATGATGAACAATGGACGTCTGATTGTATGCATTACGAATCGACGGCATTGTCTTAGCCTTGAGTTTGTTGAAGGAGCAGCACCAGAACACCAGTCACACCACAATGCGTGTGATAGATAGATAGATAGATAGATAGATAGATAGATAGATAGATAGATAGATAGATAGATAGCGTTCTCCTTACAATGACCGAGGTTCATTGCTAGTTAAATGCACATCAGTAGTAAGACATCCATCCATCCATCCATCCATCCATTCATCTAGGAACCTCTGTAGTCCAACAAGGGAGGCCACATGGTGACTTGTATTTAATCCCATTTTATGACTGCGTTTTAGGAGGAAACCCATCATGGGCGTGCGAGGCCACAGTGCACTACACTACACCCCCATGTCGCCATGATAGTAAAACACTTCTTCAGAAAATCCAGTTAAAGAAGTACAACCTTTCATTTTTCGTTCCCCTTTTCTAAAATCAATGCTTTTAAACCTCTCCACCCATTAAAAAGGCTT
The DNA here is from genome assembly GCA_030068275.1 of Clarias platycephalus. Classification (NCBI taxonomy): domain Eukaryota; kingdom Metazoa; phylum Chordata; class Actinopteri; order Siluriformes; family Clariidae; genus Clarias; species Clarias platycephalus. Next base: position 32,389,570 of record JAQQZT010000001.1, read on the forward strand.
TGTGTTCCCTCGGGCCTGGCTTTCATGCTGAACAATGCCCGCTTCGACAAAGCCTAGATAGCAGTTTAGCCAGCTGGATTGAGGGACAGAAGCGACGAGAGCGGAAAACTTCAAAGCCGTTCCACGCTTAACAATTGCAAAATGGATCGAGGCGCTGGTTCAAATCGCTTTACAGATTTCCAAAAGCCGGGAAACCACTACACGTCAAAATGATTGGCAGCTCAGGCCCTGGACACGGTTCATATTAACCACGGTTGAGAGGAATACGAAAGCGCAGGTCGGACCGACGTGATTTACAGTGTGTCTGGATGCTTTTTGGGCTACGGAGCACGGCGGGAAAAAGCGCACCGCGGAGCTCCGAGCCCTGGCACATTATTTACTTTGAGTATGGCTGTGGCTGTCAGAGCTCATTTCTCAAGCTCTGTTTATTTCCAAGCCGGGAAGCTGAGAGGGTGTTCTGCCGGTGCCTGTCTCCATCATTCTCACTCGCCGAGAAGCATCAAATGCAGCCGTGTAGCTGTGGAAGAGTACAAAAGTCTGAGTGCGCTGCGTACAAAATAAACAAAACAATCTGTTATCTAACACTATGACGAATCATTGTGTGACTCAAGACATATCCCGCGCCATATGTCTGTTTTTTCCCCCTCATTAGAATAATATTCCTAATATTTGTGAGAATAATACGTAAGTGAATCTAAATCTAAACCGTAGCTCCGTGCCTCAGCATGCGTGTTTTGAATCTTTCATGGGGGTGTTTTTTTACTTCTTATTTTTTTGTGTCGACAGGATTCGGTCGGGGTCGTACCTGAGCACCGGATGGTTCACCCTCATCTTAGCCATGGACATGTGCAAGGAGATCCACATCTACGGGATGATCAACCAAACCTACTGCAAGTGAGTCCGATGTTTTTCCTTGACTTGTACACGTACACAGGAAGGAGAACTCAAAATCTCAACAGCATCTCAACTAACAAACTCGCTGGTTCTTCTTTACTCATGCTTTTATCACGCATGTAAATCCTGTGCGATTCGAATAGGAATATGACTATGTATGAATACGCATCCCTGATCCGGTACTACAGTATATGATCCTGCTGTACCTAGTGATTATTCACCATCTCTAAAAATACCCAGATAATAAAGCAACACTGAATAAAAAGCTGCTAAGAGCAGGGTTTATTTCCTACACTTTTCTGCCCAGAGCGCATTCCCCTGGTGATCATGCTGCAGTCTTAGTAAGTTTTTTTTTTTTTTTTCTGCCATAAGCTCTGTCTATAATATCATATCTTCTGACCTGGTTAGATACTATTTGTCCCGTTCACCCAACCCTGCTAGTCAGCAGCGCGGCTTCGTAATTCCCAGTCCGGCCGTCTCGAATTCCCAGTCCGGCCATTTCGTTGCTCTTTTGCGAACCGCTCAAGATCGTGCGCTTGGTGATATTTCTAATTAGTCATGCATTATGCATTTTCCACCTGCTTCATAAAAAAAAAAAAACTGCTTCATAAAAAAACAACCAGCCATTTCGTTCTCATCTCAGGCCGCCGGTTAAAGCTGCAAAGTTAAGGAACAGCAGTCCGCCTCGGAGCTGTTTCCATTTCCATTTCCATTTCCAATGACCAAGGACATCTGTTTTAAAAATGATCTTCTCGGCTGTCGTAGCAATTGACCCGAAATGGTTTTTACCGTAATTGAAATGCCACAGGTACTCCGGGGTGGTGCAGGAGAGTGAGATTGAAATAATTTAGAACTTTGCAGGACCTGAAACGCATGCCAAGAAGAGTGGAACCATCAGTATATACTATAACTCCAATGGAGAGTTCAATACCGAATCTTTGTAACAGCAAACAGACTGCGAGCTTCAAATAGGCCATCCGTCTGTAATCGGTTTATACCGCTTATCCTGGAGTCTATGCCAGCAAACTCAGGCCACAGCACAGGGTACCAACCTGGGATAATGAGTCGTTTCCCAGCTCATGGGATGGGGTGCCCACCTATTGCTGGGCACAAACACACACAAATATACACTATGGGCAATTTGGAAACACCAATCTGTCTACACGTTTCATCATCTGTCTCTGGACCAGTGGAGAAAACCGGAGTACTTTGGAGGAAACCCATCAAGCACAGGGTGAACATGTAGTCTCCTTGAGGCAACAGTCCTAACCACAATGGTGTCCCCTTAACTTAGATCTGCTCAATCAGCCAAGGTTTATTGGGTTTTGTCATTGGAGATGTGAGGCCTAATGGAGATATGTCTCTTTCAAACTTAAAGCTTTAGTTATTGTCATATAATTACATCACTAAGAGCAAACCAATTTTTTCACCGAGACCGGTTTATCTTTCTTGATGACCACATTACAGTCTAAGTGGTTGTTAAGGGTTCTTAAGATATTTTAGCATTCTTATGTAAAGGGCAGGCCTCACATCTTACAGTTTGATCCATAGCTTGGGATACTATTTTTCTAAAGTTTCATAAATTCCCTTGTTCATATGGGTTTCCTCTGGGTTCTACAGTTTCCTCCCAGACACATAGTGGCAGCTATAAACCGCCCCTTGGTGGGAATGATACATGATGGACAAGTGCCTCGGGGATAGACTTCAATCTGGGTTCTACTGCAAACCCTAACCTACTTCTACATCTTTCTACTTTTTATATCTAAGAGTAAAGTCTTAGCATTCTTTTGGTTCCTATAAAGGTGATAAAAAACGTTCTAAACCGATTTCCCGTTTCCATTCTTGCTTTCAGATCTGAAGGCTACAGGAAGGTGCCGTATCACTACTATGAAGCCGGAAGTCGTGACGAGTGTGCCGAGTACGTCCTGCACGAGAGCGCCCCCTACGGAGGCCACCGCTTCATAACAGAGAAAATGGTTTTTGCCAAGTGGGCCAAGACACACCGGATCAAGTTTTCTCACCCAGAATGGCAGCCGTCATGACCAACACAGAACGACGGCGTCTCTCGAGCACCGATGCCTGACTGGTCCAAACACTCCCCTGTCTTAATGCAGAAACAAACAGCCATGAACAGGTCAGAACAGTTGTCTCGACCCGTCCTGATTACACACTGATTCTACAGCGTGATTCTCGAAGGGAGGACAGATTTGCTGGGATGTTTATGGTGCTGGGACACCCGCATGTTTTTAGGGACAACAGGACAATGCCATAGCTGAAGTAACAGATCTCATCACGACATAAACTGCATGAAGGTTTTCTGAAAATCTCCAGACAAAGAAAGGACATGAGGTACCCGGAGACAAAGAGCCATATTTGCTCAGTTCCATACCTTTTTTTCCCCACTCTTCCCGCTACTGGGACTACCCCCAACCACCACTTATCCCCAGCTATTGTACTCCACTTTGGTACATCACACAAGCATGTTCAGCATTAATCTGGATAATCAACAATAGCTCCTCAGGGACCATGCTGCAATCCCCAGGTTAAGAACCCAGATTTGTAAGAATTTCCTCGTCTAAGCTCAAAAACACAAGGCAGAGGATTATTGTAATTAAACGATTAGTTTACATTTATCAATCCTGGGAGTTTTAGAGTAGATCTAGAGTCACAAATCCAAATGAAGCCCTCAGATTTACTCTTCTGTACTCGCTGACCACTCTTAGTCCAAAGGTTGCTAAAGGGTTGCTTAATAGTGCTTTGGATAGAACCCATTAAAACAGATTCCTCCAGAGATTAAAACCTCAGCAGCGCCTAAGATTTACTTTTAGGTCTGTTTTAGGTGGAAACATTGGTTTCTTCAAAAACAGTTTCCTCAGGTTGTTCTTTAAAGCAGGACGCGCTCGCACGTTCTTCTCAGCTGACCTGCTGTATTAGTCACGCTCGCTGTAATTTAGCGGTGAATACAGCCCGGAGGATACCTCCGCATTTGACCAGTAACCATTAGTGCTGTAGACGCATGTTGTCAGAGGAAAACATTTGTTTTATTGGACGAGGAAGTTAATTGTACTGTATGTTGCTTCAATATGAAATTTCAAAGAAAAATCTTAGCTTTTAATGTATGTATCTAAGTCACAGTCATGTTCACCTGCACTATGAGCCCCGATGATCAAACTGAGCAGGAGTCCTTGTTTTCGCCTATCATGGCAGGTGTTAGCATAGCATTTGCATAAATAAATTATTAACAAGTTAACGTCTGTGCTGTGAAAGCCGACGCCGGCGATAGAGCGAATGAAAAACATCTAGCGAGTACGTTTTATTTTTGTCAATTTTGTTGTCGACTAGCCACATGAACTGGACAAGATACTAAAAGGTACATAAGGTTTTATTTTTCTTTCTTTTATTCTATTATTATTGGCACCCTAAATGAAAATTTAAAATATATATATTTATGTTTTGTTTTGTCTGTCTATTTTATAATTTTTTGTATTATTTTCTCCTCTGTTTTTCTTTTTCAGTGCAAAAATTTGAAAGATTATACACGTGCTCATCCTCCTCCACCTCGCTACTTGAGTTTATTTAAAGTGTATAATGTTCTACAGGGGTGCCAATAATTTCCTTCAGATGCATTTTGAGAGAATGTAATCTCAGCTGCGATTTAACGAAGTGCCGCGGTGTCACGCTAAACCCACCGCGCCCTACACATACTGTAGCTTTTACTTCCGTTTTTTTTCTTTTTTTTTAATTACTTACATTTAGTGTTTTCTCCTTTTGAAAAAAATCAGTGTGTGATTGTGAAGTCAGGCAGGTGTCCCTGCGCCGGATTTATACTGCCAGCATTTTTTTCTCTCTCCCCTCACAATATAACCATGACTCAACACTCAACACTCCACCAGAGCAAATGGTGCAGCTGATGACAGAACGCTCGCGCGAGGGCGGAAAGGCGCTAATTGAAGTACGGGATTCGGGACGACGCGACTCTCTAACAGCAAAACCAAAAGCACTAAGAAAGGATTTAGGATTTATTGGATGTAGATTCATTCGTCTGAGATAAAACTCAAGGCAGGAAATTTGATTTCTTCACATTTGATGATCGTTATCGTAATGAAATCTCTAACAGCTAAAAGAAAACGCTGGCTTTTTAATTTTTTCATGTCATTTATTACGTTTTTCCCCTCACTGCTAATCCGTTTCTCACAAAGTTGCAAATGAGAACCGTTAATGAGCCGGATCTCCTAAAATCTGAATCGAGGCAGCGTTTTTATCAGCTAAACCCACGATACAAGTAGGTCTGTAATTCTGTAAAACTGTTGCTGTGCACAATGTTTTGGCCCCCCTTTCCAACATGTCTGTCACTGGAAAGAGAAAGGAACACTGCAGGAACAGATATTATTTGCTTGGTGGGTGACTCTCAGTACACAGCAGTGACTCACATTCTTATTGTGTGTGAGAGTGTGTGTGGTGTTGGTACGAGCGTGTGAGCTACATCAGCGCAGATGGATGTCGAATTTCTAGACACCTCGACAAATCGTGGCCAAAAAACCGACACTCGTTTATACTTGATTAGGGACTTATTTTGGTTTATTAAGTGGAGGACTTCAGTTCAATACTTCAGTATGTTGGGATACGGATTTAATCCCAGCAAGTTCTTAAGGTGAAATTTCGTATTGTGAAACGCGTTTTCCAATAGGAAATAATGTAAATGCAGATAATTCGTTCTAGCCACCCAAAAATATTACCAAAACAATCAAATTATGTAATGATTTTTTGGCATATAAAAACAATCAAATAATTTGGAAAAGAAGTAAAATGAAGTAAAATATAAAATAAATAGACATCCCTTAACATTAATGTATGATTCCTCTTGGCACCAGCTGCGTTAAAAACCAAACTGAAAGCGCCTCCCTTTTCTTCTTGCTACCGTCCTTGCTAACACTCTTGGGACACATGGTGCTGTGTCTGAACGTACACGCAACGTACGTGTTCAGCTCGGTTCGGTCGGTTTCTTGCAAAATTTGTGAGGTGGGACGTTAAAATACCGACTGTATCTACTCCCTCCCGTACTCCCATTCCATTCATCACATGCTCCATTGAATTCTGAACAATTTCATCCAGCAGTTCTACCCAATCCCATCCACTCCTATTGGAATCCTGACCCTGCCCACCGCTGCGAATTTTAATTCCAGTTATGGCGCACACATCTAGATCGAAAGATAACTAACTAAAAAAAATAAAAATAAAAAGCAGTGCTGTTTCACTCTCTGGTGCGGTTTAGTTCTGGTCCTCAGTTTGTATTCTTCAGGTTTGTGAGTTCTCCAAGTGTGTGTGTGTTCATACAATTCCACGCATCTGTGTTAATATCTCAATTGCTTTTACGTCTGTCTGAAGTTTGGGTTCGTTTTTTTTGTGTCCCAAACACCGGAATGAAAAGTAAACATAGATATAAGCTAGAATGGGGGTTAATCCACCCCTAATGCTAATGATTGTTATTTTTGCCGAGCTGTGGCCATTTCTTATGATTTTTGCTACAAATCAGAACAATTTAAAAATTACTGTAGCTCAGACCTGCTTTGACATACAGTATGCTGTGCCGTAGCTACAGAACACTAAAGTAGACCGAAGGAATGTGGTGTAATGTAAAGGCATTTACAGATTTGGGTGCGGCAAAGCCACAGAAGAGGACAGTTACTTACAAATAGCTCTGAGAGTTTGTATGAGATTCCAATGCTAGCTAATCTTTCTACGCCATAGGTGTCACATGAGCCTGCTGTAACCACTGGTAGGTGCTACCTACTCATGAGTCTGAGTACGATTTACAACCGAATAATCATTATTACCACTAATAATCATGAATAGACCCACAGGACATACGGTGGACCTACGGCAGGTTTGCGCGTTTGTGTGAGAATGTTTGTGCAGTGAAGCTAGGAATCGCTACGGGTCACCATGGCGACCGCAGTCGGTTAACATCGTTATGACACTAAACTAAAAAATTATGAAAGTGGACTTTAGTAATGCAATGTTAGCTACGTTATTTTCAACATCCGTGTGTTCTGTCAGATAAATGCTAGCTAATAAATATGATTGCAAACTACTTGCTCACGTGTACACTGGCTCAAGCATCCAGATTAAAATAAAGGGAGAAATTTTCACAACAAAAAGTTTGGAACTTTTGGAACTTTTCCAATTGTTTGGAATTGAATCCTAAACTTTAGCTTTTGTGTTTTATGAATAAAAATTGGGTCAACAACAGTAACAATTTCAGAAATTTTTTATGTCTAAACGTATGTTTCGCTACAGCTCATAATGATGTTTATTCTATATTTACTTTACATTTAAATAAATTTTAGGTTTGTGGAAATTAGTTACATATTTTGTTTTTTATTATTGAATTTTAAACACAAGTTAGACTGGATTCGTGACTTTTTTCTTTTATTCTATTTCATTGTATTTATTTGCTTTTAACTTTTCTCACCCAGATTAATCTATAAGATTCTAGACACATTCCTCCTTTAAGGAAAATTATGGAACCACATGGAACACATTTTGAAATACAATATTTTCTAAATTTTAGTTTATGTCGATTTGTTTTAGAAATGCAGTCAGAACAGGTTAAACATAAAATATGAGATTTTATTAAAACATTAGAATCATTAAATAAGATGAAACATTTGGAGAGCATTTGGAATCACTGGACAATGACTACACAAGTTCACAGATTGTCACATGACCGCACCGGGGTGTTCATTAGATGTTACTTGAGTTAAAGTCAAGGATAAAACTGAATGAGGAACTTAACAGAACAATTCTCATTTTATTTTGTAATGTACTGTATTACTAAGGATTCCGTTGTTGGATTTATTTTTTAATGTACTGTATTACTAAGGATCATGTTGGGTGAACTTTTACACACATTGACTCCACACCTACAGTATGGATGTACTTCAGTGTCTTTGTCTCACATTCAAGAATTAAAGACTAAAGTGAAGTCTAGAAAACACACGTTTATCACACCAGTATTAAGGATCTTTTTTTTCTCATACTGTTAAAATAATGTGTCTAGACATTCATTTGTGTAGCAAGACTTGGGTTATAAATAAGAAAATTAAATTATAAAAAGCTTTTTTGGAAAAGCAGTATTATTATCGTTTCGGCTTCTCCGGTGTTGCTGTGAATTTACTGTTTGTGGTGAATTTCTTTTTTAAATGTTTTTTCTGTCACTTGTGTTTTTTGAAAGTATTTTGTGTTTTGTTTGTTCTGTGCAACCTTTTATTTTTATGTTTCAAAGAAATGCGAACAAACCTGTCCCTGTGTAATTTAATTCAGTGTGTATCAGTCAATAATAATAAACTGTGCCGACTGGTGGTTTTGGAAATTGTTCTGTTTTCATGTGAATATTATCCAAAGCAAAAATACATCTTCAAATGTTTGCGCACCCTGAGAACTGTACAAAATATATAATTAATAGTTCACAGGAGTTTTTCCCATCATCAAAACCAAATAAATAAATAAATATCATCAACAATACTACTACTACTAATAATAATAAACATTCAAATCATGTAATTTTTCATTACTCTTTCTTTGAATATTTAATTAAATTTATTTAATCTATTTTTTGTTTCAGTAAGAAAATCCATTTAATTATATTTAACATTTAATTAATTTGTAGTTTCATTTATTTATATATTTCTGGAATTTCCGATAAATTAAAATCATTTGAGTTTATTGTACTAATAATACAATATAAAATTTTTTTATTTATTTGAAGTTTCTTGTTTTTTAAATACTAAAAATGGGCTTCGACAAATTCTTATTCCTGCCCTTTGGGGTGTACTAATTTACACACTTAAAAGTATAAAGCCCTTTTCCAGGCAAACACACTAGTAGTTCAAAAACGGAGATAATTTTTTTTACTGTGGTATGAACTGTGACTCCCATAATGCATTGCTTGCTCCATTACCTGCAGTCAATATCGTTTAAATGTACTGTTACAGTAACCACACTGTAACAGTACATTTACAGGCCGCAGCTTCAGTGAGAGATGCCAGCGCGCGCTGCTGAACAGATGGCACTGCCGTATGCCGCGCGCCACCACAACGTCTTCTTAACCAAACTCAGTTCTGTTACAGCAGAGTTTCCACGGCAGCTCGAAATGACCTACAGTTCCACCGCTAGCCGTACGAATATTATGGGATGTCAGTTTCGGCTTTCCAGTTTACTTCCAGACTACAGTTTCTAAATTTGCCCCCTGGATGCCTGGCCACTACCAAACGTGGTGTTATTGTCAGGATCTGAACTTGTGATGACTTTCAGGATTATAGTCGCTACAAACTCCTTACAAAAGCCTTTCAGCTCCACCTCCGACTGTTACATTGAAGACTTTCTGAAAACAAGTCATTGTGTTTATTTAGCTGTTACTATAGAAACGATGCACTCTGAATCAATATGTTCTTTTTTTTAAATGTTTTTCTAATTATTATTCCATCATTATTTATTATTGTAATTTGTTTTACTTCAAACCTGACGTGAGATGAAAAGCTTATTAGTTTCTCCAATACATAAAGTAAATTTATTCTGTTCCAAAACTAAACTCTGTTCAAACGTTTCTATTTTATTATAAGCGCAATAAGCTTAACAAGCTGACATTTTAATCATATTTTAGAATCTAGTTTAATATTTACACTGCTGCATAATGGTTCAATGACAAAATAATAAAAATAATAATAATTTTTTCAACTTTAAGTTTTTTACCCTGAAAATATAACTTGTCGTGAAGTTTGCTACTGTGGTTCGGCCCTGGAGCTACACGGCTAATGTAGCTAAAAGGTAATGGACATTTATTGCCTCCAGTTTAGAGCTGTCTAAGCGATCTCTCACACACACTGAAAGGATAATGGAAAAGCAGACAGACGGCCATTTTAACAGCACAAACCTTGTCGCTGAGTGCACGCCGGCCATTTTTATAGCCGTGGAAGCACTAAAAAAAAGCAGTGCCTAGGGCTAAAGCTTCCATTTCAACCCTTAATGAAGAAAATATGAATCTCAGGAAGAGAAAGGTTCAGGGGAGAGCGTGACCTACGGATTCCTCCTTCCACAACCGCAATCACCTCGTGTTCCTGTTCCGAGTCGAAACACATGGCTGTGTTCTGATTTTTAATAAGTGACAGATGCTTAATCAAATTGTTTTTCAAATGAGTTATTAATAGGAGGGAAAAGAGGACTAATTAAGGATCGGGATTGTTTTATTTTTTTTGTGTTTACAAAAAGAGTTAGCGAACAAAAGTTATGACAAGAAATGCTTGGAATTCCTACATGGAAATTCCGGAAGTCCAGCGCATGACATCATGTCAACATGGCCGTCTGCAAGGAGAAAATTATTTAGTTAAACTGCTAACACTAGCTGTTTAGTTTTGAGAAAGTAAATTCATGATAACACGTTAGCCGTTTTCATAGAGGCTTGAATATTACTTACATAAAGACATAAATATTACTGTATGTACATAATCATATAAATGTTCTGGCCTAGCCCTTTTGAGTTAAATCAAACATTTTTTTCTAGCTAGCTAACAGGCTAGTTTGAGCGCCTGATAATTGCTAGTGTTACATAGGAAGTATAAAATGCAGTTTCCTCCCGATCATTTCAAATTTCTTGTTCTGTCAGAGCTTGAAATTGTAACTTCTGTTTATTCAGTTGGTTTGTGATAAAATTGCAAAGTAATAGACTTTAGCATATCGTGCATTTTGATGGCTTATCAGGCCGGCACCCGTGCATCACTCGAACAAGCCTCTCAGTATCGCGTGAAAGAACAAACTCTATTCCTCTGTTAACGAGGAGAATTTGACGAGCAGATGGGATAAGAGGTATTCTCATGAAGCATCTTTGCGATCGCAGTTGTCTCTCGTTCAGCAAAGCAAATCCGTCCGCCAGGTGTCCGCTTCACGCCGGTGACTCGGAGTCACTTCTGTTTATTTTCCTTTTTCATTCTGTTTTTTAAAAGAAAGAACTTTTTTCTCATTTTGGGTCTCAAGGAGGAGAAAAATATGTTGAGTGTGGGTGTGCAGAAAGCGATCGGGCGTGAGGAGCCGGGAGTCCCCTGTGGCACAGCCGCGCATGAAACTCAATTCCAGCTCCATCATGCCTCAGGAAGCAATTTAATTAACGCATTGCTCTGAGCGCGGGACAATCATCGGCTCTAAGCAAAACCTAGAAAAAAAAGGGGAAAAAAACGACATTGGCTGGACACTGCTGTTGAGGCTCAGCGTGATGGCCTGAGGTTAAGTAGGGGGGGCTTAAAGTTTCTGAGAAATTTTTTACTAAGTTTACCTGAGTATGAGAGTTTTTTTTTTATCCATGCTTGTGACTGAAGGAAAGCTTTTCCAGTGTAATAACGTTATTATTATTATTTTTTAACTGATATCAGCTACGGTATATACAGTACGTACAGTAGCTAATTATTCAGCTAATGTTAGTTATACAGTATAACTTGTATAACATTTGACAGTAATGAACTCGAAATATTTTCCATTAACTTAACAGAAAGTGAGAAGATATATTACAAGTCCAAAGAGCATGTGGGATAGTGGAAGGGGCGGAGCTTCAGAGTCCACGTACGGAATATTGTTCGTAAATATTGTTCGCCCGTGCCTCTGAAAAAAGACTGCTTTTTTAATCGTATTTTTGAGCAACAAATATACTAATGTACTTTGAGGGTAGATCGTGCACAAAATGCAAATGGGTGGTGATCTAATCTAATCTAATCTAATCTAATATAGTATAATATAATCAGAGTAAAAATTGTTGGATATTCTAGTAGAATACAGTAAGACCATGTAAAGGTGTACATGCAACATGTAGTAACAATAATAATAATTATAGCTTTCCAGGAATCTTTATTCTGATTGAAGAACCTTTTCCGGACCCGGGTGTCTTGCATGTGTCTATGGAAGTGAGTCTCTGGACAAAAACATCACGGCCGTCCTCAGGTTCTTCCCATTAGCTGAGTGGAGAAAGAAGCTGCGATTTCCTAGAGTTTTTTTATTCATTCATTTATTTATTTTTGCGTGGGAAGGAAGGACAATAATTCTTCACACTCCTGTTTTCTCTCTTCTAATCTCTCCCACATCCTCTTCCTCTTGGCGGCACGGTGGTGTAGTGGTTAGCACTGTCGCCTTGAACCTCCAGGGTCCGGGTTCGATTCCCGTCTCTGTGTGCATGGAGTTTGCAGGTTCTCCCCGTGCTTGGTGGGTTTCCAACGGGTACTCCAGTTTCTTCCCACAGTCCAAAGATATGCAGGTTAGGCTAATTGGCATTCCTTAATTGCCCGTAGTGTGTGTGTATGTGAACCTCTCGTGACAGGAGCAGATATGAGTCACCGCAATTACTGCTCGCTTCTAAAAGCGGAGACTCTGCTTGCACTTTAACTCCAGTTTATCCTGCGTTTGGGTAAAACCTCTCCTGCATCGATTGTTCTGCTTCTGGAAATCTTGACCAGATCAATTTTGGTATGAAAGCCAATGAACAACCCTGAGGTCAAACAGAGAGTTTACAGAGAGGTACGAGCGCAGAATACGAATAATGCATATTAATAAAATATGAGCCGAGCTGCATGTAACAGTATAAATACGCTGTAAGTCTTGCCCTTCGATAAAAAGAGCTAATAACCTCGTCGTTAAAATATTAGCCAGAAAAACACATGGCCTGTGGGATTCATTATAGAGTTTATAGTTTTTTCCCCTTCTTTGCAATGGATAGGATTTTGTTAAAGATGGCCAACAAGTATACAGACATTACTAAAAGCAGTTTGTGTTAATTGAGTACACTGGGTGCACTGGGTTTGAGCTGGGAATACATGCTGGTCGGGCCTGAATGATTGATTCTAGTTTAAAACACAGACTGGAAACTTGTTCCATTTCCAGTTATGAGCTCATTTTTTTTAATTCCACAAAACAAAATGAATCTATCAGATCTGATATGCAAATTAGCAATAATTGACATCATAAAATAAACACAGAGGTGATTTTTATTTCTACAGTATTGTGCAAGGATGTCTTAAAAAACAACCCTGAACAAACAAAGTCAGTATTTGGTGTAACCACACTTTGAGGACCTTTTGGTCTCAGGTCCAACTTGTGCAGTTTATAAGGAAATAAACTACTAAGCTTTGCAGAAACACACACACACTTCTTTGGCTACATTGACCGTTGCACCCGCTTCTAAAATTTTGGGATAAAAATTGGGCGCATATATATAGTGTGCTGCTTTTTTTGTGTGTAATTTAAATATTTAACTTGTATATCACTTTTAAATTTGTGTTGGAATATTGATGTTTGAAAATCAGAAGTGTTAAATAATAAAATAATAAAAATATAAATAAATAAAACAGGAAAGTTTAGTACAAGTAAGTCCCCTAAATACGAACATTCGAGTTACAAACTTTTAAAGATACAAACACATGTTCATGAACGTTCAATCGCAGAAGTCTGATCCGGCGTACGTACAGTGTCACATGCGTGCAGCGTGCATCCCAGGATCTCAATTATTTACTACGAAAATAATTGAGAGAATGGAGGTGAAAAGATGGCAGGCATAGCTCGTTCTTTTTACATGAATCATTCAACCATCGGAAAGATTCTGAAGAACCAGGATGAGATCATGGAACATGTTAGTTTTATACTGAGTACAGTATAATCAATTGCGTTAGTATCCTAGTAGTTGGGCAAAGTTTATTGGAATTACAAACAAATTGGACTTACGAACAAGCTCTCGGAACGGTACTTGTTCATTTGCTGGGGACTTAGTGTACTCAAAAACGCAAGACTTTTGTAGCCACAAGAGCTAACAGGTTGTCTTATGTTCTTTATTCAGGAATGGCTTTTTAAAGTCTGAACACCTAATAAACAACGATCACAACATCTCAACAACAGTAAGAAATCGAGATCATTTATATAATATAATATAATATAATATCCGGGTCACGGCACCACCGGTGCCCATTGCGGTATCACTCTGTCGATTGTTGTTGGCAGCGCCACTCGTCTCGGTTCGGTGCCATGGCTAATTTGAGGCTCCTAATTCATAATTCAGTGTGAGTAGAGGGACCTTGGCTGGGGATTTAGCCACCTGTTCGTCCTCTGTATAATTAGCGAGTACATCCAGTCCTCCTCGCTCATTACCCAGACGCTGATGACAAATGGGACAGAACCCTGATTTTAAAAAAATAAAATTCACACATGCCTATCTGCTCCCTCCAGAAATTATGCCTCCAGGGAGGCGCGGCACAGAAACAGATGATGGCATGTCTTATTATAAATTGGAAAACGAGCACAATGACGAGAACCTGACAGAATTTTTTATCTTTTTTACGTCAAAAAAAAGAAACCAGCCAATTTATCGATAACGAGCACCATAGCCGTGAGTTGTGAAGTGAATTAGCACTCAGTCTGGATATAGAATGGATGGAATGATTGCGCTAATTACGGATTGATGTACTTTAAGGTGATAGCGCAGTGGTACAGGAGCCTAAGAGCATCACACTCTGCATTTACAGTACAGTAACGATCATCAGACTATTATAATGCAAAGTGTTACTCATTTATTTATTTATTTACTTTAATGATCTCAGGTATAAATTGTCATATCCAGCAAATTAGAGGAGGGGAAGTAAAATCAGGCAACATTTTAAAAAGCACAACTCCAGCACTTTTCCTGCAGAGTCGGCAAAACACCTTTTTTTTTTTTTTTTTTTTTTAAAGAAGAGACTCGATAATCCTTCAGCGCGCCGTGATTTCAGGGAACACGTAACGTCTTCTTCTGGCGGGTCCTTTAATAACACCAAATCAGGATTATTGCTGCTTGGAAATCTCCCACCAGTGCAGTATCTTCGACGGAACAGATGATGTACTTGTAATTAAATTCGTTTTAACGCCCTTTAAAAAATAAGAACGTAAACTCTTCTTATAACATAAAAACTTCAAGATGTTATATTTTAACAGATTTTATCTGACTTTATGGACTATAGCGCATTCTTCTCGCAGCTCGGGACCTCCGTTTGCAGCGATCAGTGTTCTTCGAGAGTTCTCTCGGTGGTTCACGGGTTCTAGGTTCCAGGTAAAACCTCTTCTAAAGGATGCAACGTTCTGTTCTATTATCATACAATGGACTTTGTTGTGTTGCGTTGAGTAGCAAGATGAAAGAAAGCTGGACCTGAGCTGATTTAAGACAGATTGTCCATCCTCTAACCGGCACCCCACTCGGTGTGGTGTGACGGCGGGCGATGAGACAGACGTCCATTGTGCCGCGGAGAAATCACTCGCTTTAATCTCGCTCTCCTTACCTTCAGCTTTTGTTGCTGAAATTTGCTTTCCCGAATGCTTTTTCTTCCACAGAGTGTGTTGACCCCCCCTGGATTCTGATTCCCATTCGAATTCAGTGTCTCATGAGGAACGTCTGAGTGATCTAGTGCTGGGGGGGAATAAAAAAGCACTTAAAAAAAAAACAAGATGGAATAGAGTGCACTCGAAAGAGGATAAACTATGAATGTACTCAAAATCTAATAATACTTCTCTTTTTCGCTGTTTCGTCTTCTGAATTTTAATAAGTTTTTATCCCGAGCAGAGCGCACACCGAGGAATATGAGACAAACACACTTTGCAGGACAGATTTATTCACAGGTATTTATCTCACACAAACACACAAATCCCAGACGAGCACATGGATGATACAGGTATGAGACAAGTGGAACAGTCGAGTACAGAACTTGACTTTGACACTCTGGACACTCACTCATCGTCTATACTGCTTTATCCTATATACAGGGTGGGCCCGGAGTCTATCTCAGTGGATTTAGGGCATGAGGCAGGGTGCACCCTGGACGGCGTGCTGAATCTGTCTGTCTTTGGGCTGTGGGAGGAAACCGGAGGTGAACACAGCCGCCGAAGCAGAAATCAAACCCAGTGCCTGGAGGTGCAAGGTGACAGTGTTAACCACTACGCCACCTATAAAGCTCCTACAGGCATAATAATATTGTTCCAATATTTATGAACACCAATACTTTTATTCGGGCTGACTGTGCTGATGGGCTGTGCAGTTTGGATCATATTGCGCTCGAGGGAATACATCATCCTCCACACCTACCCTTCTCTCCTCTAAAGCAAAGCTCGGGGCGAGAAAGCATTTTTTTTGCCCCTACATCTTGGCTTGGAGCAGCGAGATTTGGCAGGAACGTGAAAACACTTGGCTGACATTAAAGGCTTCTCAATAAGGAAAGCTCAGATTGTCTTGTTTTCTCCAGAAGCTGACGCCGCATCAACAGAGACTGCACTTTTTTTCCGTAAAATCTGTCAAGCTGTAACATGAACGCACACACACACACACACACACAAACACACACACACACACACACACACACACACACACACACACACACACACAAGCGGTAAATGATACAGATTTTTTTCTTTACGTTTTCATAACCATATCCTCAAGGACTGATAAAATCGCTGAAGCCGTTTTCAGACGCACGTGACTTTAATTGCGTGTCCCTGAAAACCTCTAGGTCTCTGTACCGGTCCTGATATACATCTTTACAGGATTATGTACTGTACTGTAAAAATAGTTTTAAATAAAAAATATTTATGAAAACACCAACGAAAAAAAACCAACACATCAGTGAAACAGCATGTGAGCGTCAGTTTGTGTGTGTTTGCTCTAACGAACGTTCGATACGTGAAGTTTCTAAGCGAAATATTTGTACATGCGGCCTGAATTTGCAATTTATTATTATTACTGTAATAACGTTTGTTTCCACATTAAAAGCGTTTTTAATACAAAGCTTTTAAAGTGGTTTCTATTTCTATCTACCTACTATTTTAGTATTGATAATAAATTCATATATTACCGCCTCTTTCACTGAGAAAACAAGTTCGCTAAGGCTAACTGTCTGCGGTCGAACTGCGGACCTGCCTCGGTTTTTTCAGTCGGAGTGGTGATGGACTGTTCACCTGTGAAGACTGTCGCTTGGTCTCAGGGTCGTACCCAGGTTTTGGCACCGGAAGTGAAGTGATGTACGGGTCATCCACAGCATGCTGATAGAGTTCTTGCCAGACTTAGTTCCTTCTACTCCTGGATCAGTTGTCTGGGGCTGAACTTGGTCTTTTGGCATGCTGACTTGCGAAGGTCGGTGCTCCCAGTGACTGTATGCAACTTTGTGCTGCCATCTGTTGGTGTGTTAGTCTCGAAACTTTTTGATACAACCTCGTACAGCCTAGCTGAATGCCAGGTATTCGGTATGACATTTCATGTCGGCGTCTTAGCAACTGCAGTTGAGGGAAAAATCACTTCCAGGATACTTGCTAATAGCTAGCTTACAGTGATGACTTTTGGTAGTTAATTTGTTACACACATTTATTATTTATTATAGTTCTTGTTTTGGCTGCCAGGAGTTTAACCTTTAATTTAACGTTTAATTCACACTGTGCATCCTGAGATGCTTTTCTTCTCACCATGGTCGTAAAGAGTAGCTGCTTGGTCAGTGCTAACCAATCCGGCAATTCTACTCTGACGTCTCATCGACAAGACATTTCCAGCCGCAGAGCTTGATCTTAGCTAACTGGTGTTTCTTGTGTCTCGCATCATTCTGTGTAAGCACTGCATAAAAGTCCATTTTATCCATTTTATTTAGCACTTTATCCGATCAAGCCTGGATCTTCCTACACAGACCTCTTAAAATGAACTTTTTCCAATAACAAAATTATTGGACTTTTTTTTAAAAATTATTTTGGACAAAAGCATACTATTTTCTGAAACTCATTAATAAACGCAGCATTGCTCCGCAGGTCATTCATGTCCCACTTACTGGATTTGAATCTGACTCGACTTATTATAAACAACACTGTGAAAGCGAGAACATCAAGATTTTTCCAGCATTTATTAAACAAACCACCTGTTTTTCTTCTTTGGCATTGCCGCCACCCACATGTCATGATTTTAATTGCTATTACCCATATGTTCTGATTTATCATTGAAGTAAAGTCTAATTGCATTAAAGTTTGAAAATATTATGTGTGTGGTTTATCTTGAATTAGTATATAAAGTGATTTACCTTTTTTTTTTTTTTTAAATACAATATTACTAATGTATGTAGATGCACCATATAGACAAAAATATGTGGACACCTGGCCACCAGGCTATTAATTAGCCTTTGGTACCCGAATTGAAATCATGTACTTTTTAATTAAGAGTTAAGGAAGGATGCGATAAGCATAGCAGAAGGGCCGTTTTATTTTTCCGCTGATGCAAAATGATTGCAAGGTAACACTCAAGAATCAATCACATGATCACATTTCACGCATGCTATTGGACATAGCATATACTATATCAAAATGTTGAGTAGAAGTGAAGTTATGAAAAAAACTAATTTGTGCCAGATTATAAACCGCAAGTTTTATCAGTGTACTGCGCATGTGTCAGACTGTGGGCGCGTCTCAAATCGACCGCTGGACAGCATTTAATGAAACTTTTGCAGTACTTAGATATCTGCCTGACATTTAACCTGCACCACAAGTCTGATCAAAATGTTGAGTAAAAGCGATGTTATAACAGTTATGTGCCGGAGTGTACATTCTACCTATCGCTAATGCTAAGGAAGCATTATGGGAACTGTATGCAAAGATCAGTGAACTGCAAAACACACACTCGAATGGACTGTTTATTCTTGCTGGAGATTTCATCCATGCAAATCTCAAGTCAGTGCTCCCTAATTTCATCAGTATGTGGACTTTTCAACGAGAGGGGAAAACACGCTGGATCTCGGCTACTCAGACCACATCTCTGTTATACTAATCCCTAATTATACTAATCCCTAACTAATAATATATATATACAGTGGCTTGCAAAAGTATTTGGCCCCCTTGAACTTTTCCACATTTTGTCACATTACAGCCACAAACATGAATCAATTTTA
>JAQQZT010000001.1:32431273-32448022 GCA_030068275.1 Clarias platycephalus
ATATATTGGTGTATTGGTATATTGGTGTTGGTGTATTGGTATATTGGTGTATTGTTATATTGATGTATTAGTATATCAATATATTGGTGTATTGGTATATTGATATATTGGTGTATTGGTATATTGGTGTATTGGTATATCAATATATTGGTGTATTGGTATATTGGTGTTGGTGTATTGGTATATTGGTGTATTGGTATATTGGTGTATTAGTATATCAGTATATTGGTGTATTGGTATATTGGTGTTGGTGTATTGGTACTAGTATATTGATATATTGGCGTATTGGTATATTGGTGTTGGTGTATTGGTATATCAATTTATTGGTGTATTGGTATATTGATATATTGGTGTATTAGTATAGTGATATATTGGTGTATTGGTATAGTGATATATTGGTGTATTAGTATATTGATATATTGGTGTATTAGTATATTGATATATTGGTGTATTAGTATAGTGATATATTGGTGTATTAGTATATTGATATATTGTTGTATTGGTATATTGGTATTGCTATCAATATTTCATTGGCTCTGTACATGTACTTTGCACAGCAACGCTAAAGTTGAATATAGTACAAAATCACATAAACCAAACAACTAATTATTCGCCTGTTTTTGTATATCACTGGTAAACCTTTGTTCAAGTTATATTGGAACTCATTGGAACAATCTCCAGTACCCTTTCTTCCCACTCTATGTGTGTATATGTGTGTGTATGTGTTACTTGTCTGTATGTGAATGCATTGTTTTCCCTCCCTGTGTATTTCCTCCTACACTCTGTCGCTTGCTGTGTAATTACATACCGAAGCACCGCCGATTGAACTTGTTTATCCCGCTCACTATAATTAACCTTTTAGTGCTATTCCACATTTTTACCCCACGTTAAGTCAGTGTTTTTATTTTAGGTTTCTTTTGTTGTTGTTGCATTATCCCTGGCTGCTCATTAAACACTCTTGAATGATTCTGACCGTGAAAGTCGAATGGAAAAGGACGCCTTCAACAATCCTTTTTTTATTTTTGTGTCAATTGGTTTCATCCTTGGTCATGGCAAACATGCTATTTACCACAGATGTATAGTTTATAATTTTTAAGCACAAACCTAAAGTTTATTTGCTCAATCATGTAAACTCTGCCAGTTCCAGCAGCCAAAATGAAAAAAATAAACCAAACATTTGCATAACAGATGGATAACACTTAAATAATGAATAATTAAAAAATGTAAGAGTTCAAACATACACTAATCAGTCATAACATTAACACGTTAACATAGATTACCAATTATATCCCAGTAAACTGGTGACAGGATCATGGGCACCCAACGCTCACCCATGGCCAGTGGGGACCAAAGAACAAAGTGTGTGGTCCGATCCCACAGAAAAGCCAATGTAGCAGAAACGTCCAGAAAAAGTCAATCCTGGCCTGGATAGAAAAGCATTAGAACAGCCACCAGACATAGGCCCAGTCCACAGCACCCAAAGGATCCACTAACATCATGGTGCGGGACATCACAGCACACCCCAAACTGCCCTGCGGATTTAGCTGCTTATTGCACATTATAGAACTGAATCGTTCATTGTTTAATGTATATGTAATTCAAATCTTATTAACACTGGTGAGCGCACAAAGGAAAAAATTCTTATGAATTATGATCTCCCCGTTCTCATCAGTGTTGGGTGTAATGCGTTACAACGTTAGAGTACTTGGATTACTTTTTTTGATGTAACGAGTAATCTAATGCGTTAGGTCCGCCCATTTAAGTACTCAGTTATTTAGTTATATTTTCAAAAATGTAATCTGTTATTCAGACAATTTATGGAATCCGTGAGTCAGATAGCAGTGATTCCGTTATTGTGTGTGTGTGTGAAAGTCGCCCTAAAAGCCCTGCAACTCCTAATCAACAACCCAGAGCCCCAAGCGCCACCCCGAGGCATTGTAATCTCTATATAATTAATATAAAATTTGACAATGTGAGTTGTGGAACTGGGAAAGAAACAAATAAACTGAGAATGAAATACGGCTTTTGAGGTTTTCCAGTGGTAAGTATTTATACTCTTCACTACCGAGCGAGCATCTGTGGTTAAGCACAAAACTGCAAAAGCTCTAGGGGATTTTGTCAGGCAGGGGAAAAAAGCTTGAGTATCATTTGCATCACATGAGGAGAGGGTCTTGGGGGGGAAAGTCGATTAAGACCTGCTGAGAGAGCCGGCTAATGGGCACTCGGCGTTCAGGACACACCACCCTTGCTCAAACTGAACCCCAATTACCTGAATCCCTTTGGCGTTTCTTCATCCCCCTCCGATGGCAGCTGCTGCCGCACATTTCCAGCAGTAGCTCTTAATTAGACACAAAGCATATTTTTCTTTTCCCCCTCGTCTTGTTTAAAACCCCTCTCCAAAAAGGAAGCACGGCCTTATTATCCGAGGCTGAGGGAAAGAGCGCGTGACCTGGAGGAGCTCGGGGCGTCAATAGAATGATGAGAATACTAAAGGGAGGGGAGGAGGAGAAAAAATGGACGTGTTCGTGTAGGTCAGTTTAACAGCAGCCGGTCTGCACTTTAACTGAGCAGTTTTGTGGCCTGGAGAGAAAAGAAAAGGGTTTGATCTGGGGAATTACAGAGACAGAAGAAAAGAGGTCTAGAAATAAGGTAAAAAGGTCCCTGAAAGGCGCTCCGTCTCGTGAAAAATTCAGTTTAATTTTGGCAGCCGGGCTAACACCTCCACACGGCTATCTTTAGCTTAACCTTCACGTACTGCTCAGATCAAAAACGGAGAGTTGTACGTTTCCACTGCAAATATTTTAACAGTTAGAGTTTTTGTGCAGAGGTTAATTTCTTTAATGAGCATTTGGGTCTACAAGAATTTAGGCATGCTTGATTTCTGCTTAACTTAGCTCTGATGCTAAACACAATCGTAATCGTTACTGCATGTATAAATCTCCAGGTAACATCACCAGGCAACACTATCTTAACCGTAGTTTTGTTAATTATTACCCATTTTAATTAGAATATAATCACAGATACAAGATACAATACCGAAGTTAACATTAACTAGCTCCCTAACACTACGCTAACAATAACAGACACTCCATTAAAATGTTTTTTTTAATGAGGTCAGAAAAAAAGAGACTTGTTCATTCATGCCTGATCCATTTTCAGTCTGGAAATGCCCCATGGTGAGAGCAACATGTCAGGGCAGTTTGTCTGAAAGTGACCTTGCCACCAGCGAGCAACTCAATCTGCGAGCCTCACAGGCTTCCCTCCACTTCATACGCCATGCTCATTGCCTCCGCAGCGGGAGCACGGAGATAGCGAGGCGATTGGGATGGGAGGACGGGAATTTGGGGGGGAGGAGGACTGAGAATTAAACGAAGACGCTCCGTGCCGAGGCAACAGCCAGAACTCGAACGCCGCCATGTCTGGGGTTCCTGCTGAGGGAAGCGGCAGAGTAAGAAACGATCCGTCCGAGCTCTCAGACCCTGATACGGAGCACAACATAATGAGATCCGCTCGAGGGGAGCAGGGGGGTGGGGGGATCTGGAGGAAGCCTGATGGCAATCACAGAAAAAAATAATGGCGAGGGATTGAGAGAACTGAGGAGGAGGTGGAGAAAAATAGGACAGAACTCTTAGGGAGACAGCTGTAGATTTGACAAGGGTGCTTTAGAGAGGACTGATTGACGTAGTCGCTTACTGGAACAACGCTGCTTGTCTTTTAAAAAATTTTTATGGGGTTACTCAGACCTGTTACTCAGGGCCTTGTGATTTATTCTCATGTTGAGTCCGGGTCAAAGTGACCATAAAACATTTCTCTCCAGTGGAATTGCAAATTTATTTTCAAGGTGGACCGTGGCTCCAAGGCGTCGTCACATCTTTGGAAATAATGTGCAATTTAATAATTTAATTTAATGTTTAATGTTTAATAATTTTTAATGGATGTCAACAGATTAAAGTAGGCATTCTCATGCTGTATGTCAACAATTAAAGTTAGTCATGGGTTCTGCTCATATCAGCAGATTGTCAGCATATTGAAGTAGGCGTGGCCCCTGTGCACTCCTAAAAATTAAACATGAAGTACGTGTCAAGGAATTAAAGTAGGCATGGCCTATGTGCATGTTAACAGATTGAAGTAGGCGTGGCTTCTGTACATGTTGACAAATTAAAGTAGACGTGACTGACATCCTTTATTCAGAAGATTAAACGAGGTCTATAACAATGACTTATTGTGCCTGTGAATCTCAGTAAAGGAGGCGTGGCCTATACATCTGTGTTTCTTAATGAAGGAATGAAGGAGGCGTGGCCCTGGATCTGTGAAGGAGGTGTGTGAGACTGATAACTTGTATTATATTGAATCATTGTGGCTTTTATGGTAGATTAAGAGCAGACCCTCACACACACACACACACACACACACACACACTTGTATTGTGATAGATTATATGGACATTAATGTGCAGCGCAAGACTAAAACGAACAGTACAGAATCCTACGGAGAACGCTTGTCCTGACATTTCGATCCTTTCACGTCAACCTTCGTCTTATACGATCGTGGAATTTGGAAGCAGTGCAGCTTCGTCCTCCGAAACTGCAGGAAAAGATGTGTTTATTAGATGTACAGTTCATCAAGGACACATCGATGTCTGGTGGCTTGTTACTGCATTCGAACTGAGCGCTTGATTTGGAAAGTGCAAATTAACCCCTGCTTGAATGCGTTTTTTGTTTCCTTCACTATTGCACCGAGTAACTATGGGAACCAGTCAGTGTTTTGGGGGGGAAAAAGAAAAAGAAGCTGCTTGAGGGACAAAATGGTACTGAGTTGGGAATAAAAGCTGCACATAATCAGCATCACAGCACTAATGGTTATTTCCCTACAACGTTTATGTTTTGTCTTTCATTTCGGGTCATATATTTGTATATATATATATATATATATATATATATATATATAAAAGAAAGGAAGGAAAAAGTTCTACCTACTATACGTCTCACCATGTTCCTCCAGGGTTGATGTGTTTCGCAGACTTTCCTCTTCGCTGCGTGAAAGACAAGCCCGATGGCCCCCGATCCCACGGGGAGCCGAATCCCGTCTGCCTCGGATGCCTCCGTGTAACTGATTTGATTTCCGCAGGCCTGCTTCCCACCGCTGCAGGAAACGTGTTCGTGCTGCTCAAGCAGCTCCTCAAGCTGCTCCATCCACAAATACAGACGGAGCGAGTGAGTGAATGACTGACTGAGTGGCTTGTTGATCAGCGTCCTCGCTCGGGTGCCGCTAATACACCTGAATGCAAACGCATCTCCGGAGCTCAGCCGTAAAAAGCCCTGTCTGGATTCCGTGTGTGCGTGTTCACACCTGGCTGGATTTCCGAACAGGAAGCGGCCTATGAGAACCTTTTAAACATCCTGGCTTCGTTAAGTATTATGTCAGGAGACCAGAGCGACACGTGGATTTCGTTAACAGGAGAAACAGAGACGAGAATGCCAAGAGTACGAGAGGGGAAAAAAGAATACATGCAAATACCGCATGGTCGCCTGCGGGTCGCCAAGTACACTGCTGCCATTTGTTATCCCCCCCCCCCCCCTCTCTCTCTCAGCAGATGCTGTCACACAGGACAAATTGCATAGCATTTTTTATGGGCTTTCTGCATACTATTGATTTAAACAGAAATTCCTCAACAAGTGTGACACTTGCTTTAGCAGCGGGGACGGACATTAATCCCCAAAACACCCGTAATACCAGGCAGGGTGAATGGGACATGCCCTTATACCCACTTCCACCTGAATACTGATGCACACGTGTAGGTTTTCGTGAAAGGAGAACTCTAAAGCGTCTGAGAGCTATAAAGGAGAACTCGCGACTCATGAGCTTGAGGCTGGATGCAGTATCATTACACATTACTTTATTGACATCCAGTGACTCTTGGTGCTGTGCTAAAAAAGCCAATTGGCCTCTTGTGACACCCCTGACACTCCTCGAGACCGGCAAAGTAATGACACGCCGCCCAAGCTTTTGGACGCATTTATATTCCTCCCTCTAACAAGATGCTCCATCAAATAGGCCTGGAACAGGTGGCCCTCCCACGGTGAGCGTTTCTCGTTAAAAAGCGCTCGCAGCATACATCTGATGCTCAAAACAATGGCTCCTCCAATCCCTTAAACCTGTAACCGGCTCGCAGAATTATTGGCACCCTTATTAGCATGCAGGTAAATTGAACACAATTTTAGTGCAACTGTTTTTCGGTTTGTTTGGTTTTTTTTGCATATTTGTCATGTAAATGATTGAAAGAAATCTGAGTAAATATAATTATAAAATGCAGTTTTTGCCTGTGAAAAAGTAATTGCCCTCTTGCTAAATTATGAATGAACTGTGATTAAGAACATTTCCTGGAAAGCTGAATTCAATTTCTGATTACTGCCAGATCTGTTGAATCTTTCAGATAGAACCTGACAAAAATTACACATCCTAAAAGCAACACATCATGCCTCAATCTAAATGAGATGAGAAACAAAGTACAGCAGAACCTTGGATTGCGAGCATAATTTGTTCCAGAACATTGTATTTCAAAACACTCGTAAACCAAAGCAAATTCTCCCATAAGAAATAATGGAAACACAAATTATTCGTTCCACAGCCCCATAAAAATAAATACATAAAAATAATTCACACAAAATATAAAGTAAAAGTAAAACAAATTAACCTGCACTTTAAATTAAAAAAATAAATCCCGACAGATAAGTGATTCCATTTATGCGCGCAGGCACTGTGTATGTGTGTGTGTGTGCGTGTGTGTTTGTGTATGTGTGTGAGCTAAATTAAGAGGAGAGGAGGAATCAGCCCCTTCCCTCTTCTCATCTTACAAGCTTCCTCCTCTCTTATTTGACTTTCACACACACACACACACACACACACACACACACATTAACGGAAATGTCGATTTTTTTAATCGAAAAAATTAGCAAGGAACATCGCTAATAACTCGGAATCGCTGCTGTAAAGTAAAAAAAACAAACAAATTAACCCTAATTTTACCTTTGAAGTGAAAAGAATCGCGACAGAGCAGTGTTTCTGTGTAGAGCAGAGTGTGTGTGTGAAGACGAGAGGAGGAGGAGGGGGTGGTGTGTGTGTGTGTGTGTGTGTGTGTGTGTGAAGGCGAAAGGAGGTGTGTGCATGTGAAAGGGCACGGCGTCCAATGAGGTACACACATAACGGCAGGCTGAGACAGAGAGGGAGGAAATGGATCTTTAGCCTCTCTAATGAGACTTTGTTTTGCTTTACACGCGCCCACACGTCAAAATTTATAAAAAATCTTAGCTCGTATTGTGGAACACTCGCAAACCGGGTTATTCGCAATCCGAGGTTTCACTGTAATTGACTTGTTTCATGTTGGAAAGGGTTATAAAGTCATTTCTAAGGCGTTGGGACTCCAGTGAACAGCCATTATCCACAAATGGAGAAATCTTGGTGAACAGTGGTGAACCTTCCCAGGAGCAGCCGGATGACCATAATTTCTTCAAAAGCACATCGACAACTCATCCAGGAGCTCATAAAAGAACCCAGAAGAACATCTAAACAACTGCAGGCCTCACTTGACTCGGTTAAAGATTGATTCAGTCTATACGAGTACACAATAAATAAGAAGAATAGTCATAAAAATGACGAGTAATACCGTTATTGTCTTGGCCTTGCACACTAAAAATTGATTTCAAGCAGCCTGTACTTTTAGTATACTAATTAGGGGCCAACCTCCCTTCCATGGCAATGAGCAACCTCATTATAATTTTCTTTAAAACAACCATCACGGCGGACATAAGCCTTTTACGGAATCTGCCAAGAAAAATCTTCACTTGTTTGGGTTTCTGGTATCTTGTTGGTTTGTTTTGACACCTTGTCACGTGACTGTTGCATTTGCATACACATTTTTATTCATTAGCGTCTGCCAAAGATGGACGTGTACACAGTATCAGCCTCGTCTGTGTCCAGATATTTCAATGTTTACACAACACACTGTATTTGCTATAGTGATCTTTATTTCCTTTTTTTCCCCTCTTCATTTTTACTTAGATTCTTACACATGTAATATACATTTTGAGAACCGTGTATGGTCTGTGTCGACCTCGTGTATGGTCTGTGTCGACGGTCTAACCTCAGTGTTCATGATGCAACAATAAGAAAGAGACGGAGGGGCAAAAATGGCTTCCATGTGAGAGTTACAAAGGCTCGTCTCACATTTGCCAAAAAACATCTTGATTATCCCCAAGCAAATATTCTGCGGATTGATGAGACAAAAGTTGAACTTTTTGGAAGGTGTGCGTCCCGTTACATCTGTGAAACGAACACTGCGCTTAATAAAAAAGAACATCATACCAACAGTCACACATGGTGGTGGTAGTGTGATGATCCGGGGCTGAATTTATAGCTTCAGGAACTGGACGACTTGCCATAATTGATGAATTCGGTGCTCTACCAGAAAATCCTGAAGGAGAATGTCCAGCCATCAGTTTGTGACCTCAAGCTCAAGCACACTTAGTTTACGCAGCAGGACAATGATCTGAAACACGCAAGTCTCCGAAGGGCTCAAAAAATATATAAATGAAGGTTTTGAAGTGGCCTAGTCAAAGTCCGGACATAAATCTGATTGAGGGATTTATTCGGGGGTAGGATGGTTCATTTGGTCAAGGCGTTGGACTCCTGATGAGAAGATCCTACTGTAGGTTTAAACCCCCAGGGCCACTGGTGCACTTTGATCACTCTTAACTGCTCATACACGTAATGTAGATTTTCTTTAAATCTCTAGCTGACAGCAACAGAACATCTGTCTCATTTGTGATCAAAGATATTTTATTTTCTCTTCCTAATTTTGGTTAAAATAATGATGGATTTAGGATATGGTCTCTCTGCACTTGAGGGGTTATGTGTCTTGCTCCCGGCCCTAGTAGTGACAGCTTGACGGTGCTGGGATTTGAACTTATGGACAAGACATGTTGATAACGTTCGATAAAAGCTACAGAGTTTAAGTAGTTTGTAACTGGTAATCTCTGTGTGAATCCAGAAGAGCAGAAGATTTGTAGGTTAAAATTTCAAGACTTTAAACAAATTAGTCCCAGAATTGAGTGCGAGTTTACGGCTTTTCGTCCTCTGCAGCCGCTGAGGATGCACTGCGGAAGCTGCTCCCTGGTCACGAGCTCGGGACACCTGACAGGCAGCGGGCGAGGAGAGGAGATCGACAGTGCCGAGTGCGTGATCCGCATGAACGACGCCCCCAGCGGCCGCGCTTTCTGTCCCGACGTGGGCCGACGCACCACCCTGAGGGTGATCGCGCATTCTAGCATGCAGCGCGTCTTACGCAGCCGCCACGAACTGCTCAACTCCAGCCACGACACCGTGTTCATCTTCTGGGGCCCGAGCAACTACATGCGGCGGGACGGGAAGGGTCTGATCTACAACAACCTGCGCCTAATGAACCAGGTCCTGCCCAAGGTCTACATCATCTCCTGGCAGAAGATGCTGCAGTTCGATGACCTCTTTAAGAAAGAGACGGGCAAGGACAGGTAAGGGAACGGCCAAGTGTAAAGTTTTATTCAAGCTTTATATTTCACTTGCTCATGGAAATGTCAGTGTTTGGAGACCTGGTTTTTAATTAGAAAGAAAACTCAGTCAGTGATGAGAAAAATATGTAAAATAACACCCTAGTGTGAAACAAATTTCTTTTTTCTATTTTTTGAGTGCATCAGGTACTCACTTAACGCTCATTTGTTTACTTGACCTGAAGCAAATTACATTAAAAAATTATGTTTTTAAGGGATTTTTTTTAGCATGGAAAATAAACTGAACGTCCACGTACAGTAATGCTACAGTACTTTATTTATTTATTTCCTTACTTATGAATAGAAAACGCCACGGTTGCTTCTAAAAGTTCTCTCATTACTGCGCTGAACGTCACGCCAAATTTGTGATTAAACATTATACGGATATCTTTAACGAACCGACAAATTCCAAGGAGTCTAATTACAACAGCTGTACAAATATCGCCACTGATTAATCAGCCGTCTGAGCGAGACACCGGGCGTCCTCGGCGTTGCGTTGCAGTGCGCCGTATTAGTATTCACTCCACTCTGCGTGCTTCTCTAATGTAATCACCTCTCCATCTTTTATCTCTCGTTTACTTAGAGGAAATCTCCAAGGTGGCAATAGCTAATTAAATAAATAAATAAGAAATAAGGAAGGCTTCAAGGATGAAAGAAAGAAAGTCGCTACGAGCGACATGCCGCGCCTTTTCTGACAAAAGCCTTGGTGTCAGATGGGCGAGCGGCTTCCCGCTGTTGTGCCGTTGTTATCTGTGTTCGCGATTGCAAAGAGCAAACTCCGGCCTGTCAGAGTCGTTCCAGTAAACTTTGACAGGCGCGTTGCGCATTCAAGGGCTCCAAAGCTGCCACTGCTGTTTGTCTCGTCTGTACGAGAAATCTCTTTAATCATATTTTAAATAATAATAATAACAATAAAAAAAATAACAGTTTCAAGTTTGATTAATATCAGCAAGCTTAATTGCACATATGTTTAACTTTTTATTTAATGAACATCCATCAAATTCCTAAAGTGTACTCAGATTCGTAAAAAAAAGCGTTTGTTCATCTTCCTTCTGTCGAGCACTTCGAGAAACATCTAAAGCCTAGATATAACAGAGGATTCTTGCGTTATATAATCTGTCGAATGTTTTGAAATGCCAGAACACATCAGAAAAAAAACAAAAACATAATCAAACTGGTCAAACTGTATACTAGTATATTAGAAGTTCGTCAGTTAATACGATCAAACCCGCCAGATGCTGTCTCTGCATCAAAGCATTGAAAACTAGGCATCATAAAAACCGGCTTGCCATCCTGGTGAATTATTTCCGCATCATCTCAACGTCCCAGGCTTGTTATATTGAACTGGCAGTGATTAACTGCGTTTATGTAAGACATCGTTTCAGAATTCTTTTTCTTTTAAGTTTCTCCCAGAATGCACTTGATATTCACTGCAGCATGAGACAGCTGTCAGGCCTCGGGATGATGAAAGGATTTGACAGTTGCACAACAAATCAAAAGAAAAAGGTTTGGGTGAATGAATAAGCCCAGGAGAAAGGACATAAGACAGGGGTTTCATGAAGTTCATGGAGATCTGTTCGAGTTTATGGAATACTAACGCGATCAATTGGACCAAATTGTCCAATTACCTGGAAGTTGACTCATGTCAGCTGATCTTTATTTCGTTTCTTCCCAACAACACAATAGTCTCAACTTACAGATAAGCTCATCTGGATGACTGAGCATCTTCACAGACAATTAGCAAATTCCTAATCTACTGTACTGTACATCCCTCTCCTCGGCAAGAGAACTGAGGCATCTCCATACGGTTGCTTCCTCTCTGTGCTATCTTGGTAATTTGGAAGAGCGCTCGAGAAGAGCCGTTCCTAGTCTGACTCAAGAAGAACCAGCTGACTGTGAGGTCATTTGGAAACCTTAAGATAATGCTGTTTGGTTCCCCCACAACTGGACAGAGACCTCAAGGCGGCTCCAGGACTAGAAGAGATTATATCTCTCAGGAGTTTGGTAATGTCTGTAAATCTCCAAGTAAGACCTGGAGAAGTGTGGGCTGATCTGCTCAGCTTGGAGATCCCAACCAGGAAAGGAGAAAGGGGAATAAGTGGAGGTCTGTCAGGTCTTTCTATTAACAGGTAGATCGATTTCATTTATCTACTTTGTTCCTGACTGTACCCTCTTTAAAAGTCAAGAGTTGTAGAGCTCACACGTAAACACCAATCTGGAGTTATCTGGATTGCTGCGCTTGATTATCGACCCTCATGATCTGTAACGACAAAAAGAGTCATTACTGCCCCAAAATGCTGTTTGTTCTGCAAAGTCCTGTAGACAGTTTAAACTCTTGTCAGGTGCTATTATCCTCACATAAAAGGTTCACAGGCTCATCTTCTTTGATGTGCATTAGTCGTCTAGTGAGATTTCTGTTTCTTCCCAGAATGCAAGAGTAAAGTAACAGCTGTGCCAAACTATACTGATTTCTCCTAAAGCCGCAGAGGGAGCAGGAAATGATGAACCATCTGGCCTTTCTTACTGAACTCACTCCGACATAAATCTAACGGGTCCGTTTGCTTCCACTAAACATAGGCATCATCCAGAAGCTCTCAACTTGGGGAATCATCTTTATCTCAATGGTTTCATGGAAGAAGACAATATTAGACCCACAAAACCTACATCTGCTGTGTAATTGTTCAGAGAGGAAACACTCTTGCATTGACTATTACAAGGAAAAGGTAACAGCTGCTTGACTATCCTGGCTAAGTAGCCTCAACTTCAGGCCAGGCCAGCTGCTTATGACAGTCTTCAAACCTCCATGTTCAAAGGTCTCTTTTGCCTTTCTGACATGCTTAAACACTATAGAAATCTGTGCCATGATTCCAGATTACAAAGAAGAAGTCTTAAAATTTAAAGAAGCTGGATTTAGTGAAGCTAAGTAAATATCCTATCTTTTAAGATTTTTCAAAACCAGGCCCTCCTTTAACTGTAAAAAAAAAAAAAAAAAAATTCGCACAATTTGTTGAGTGGAACAACAGGAAAACATTAGATTTGTCCTTACAATATCGCCAGTTTGAGTCCTGACAATGACCCAGGGGTCCATGACTAGGTATCCAAGAGAGCCTGTGCTAACTTGGTGGGAGGGACTGCATTCGCTTTGTGTCCTGTCAATCAAAGAAACGCTAAGCATTGATATCCAAGTCTTGGATATCAATGAGCTCATGTATGCAGAAGAGGGCGGATAACGCTTTCCTCCGAGTGTGTTATGTGACGTGACGGTCTGAAAGAGCTGAAATATGATTGAATTGGCTGGTGGGTGGGTAAAAAGTCCAACACATGAATACATTTTTATAATCATAGTCCAATTATTTAAATGTCAGACTCTTTGATGTTGTTGATATCTTGGCTATTAGCGAGAACTTCTCACGAACAGAACATGTTCGATTCCAGTAGACTCGTTTTTGGGCTTCGGATTAAACACGTTCAATTCCAGGGAACATAGGCAAGACAGCCATAGAGATTTGGGCAAGAATGAGGTTAATACCGAGATCTGGAAAGCTCACCATCTTGATGTTGAGTGAACGCTCAATTTGCGCATATGCACAAGAGATTATGGACAGAACCAAGCTGCCAGATGGGGGATTTTTTTGGAGCACAGGTAATTTCCCAGCAATCAGCCTACCTAATCAATCACCTCCTGTGATGTTCCTCCCTAATGGTGTTTGTTTCTGCATTGTTATTATTTGTTGGGAAGTCATTAGGGCTTCCAAGATCAGATGGCAGAACAGGAGAGCTGATGAGCAGTTGATGATAACGATCGGTTATAGTTACATCATGTCAGATGGGAGTCTTCCCTAAATGGCACTCATACTCTGGTTGGGTGCACTGGAATGAATTCATCAATTTTACAGATTTGCATAATGTAATTATAGCGTTGTGATCAATCACAGAGTCTCTTGCTCTCTTTCCATCTCTTTCTCTCTCTCTCTCTCTCTCTCTGGTTCTTTCTCTCTACCAGGAAGACATCTAACTCCTGGTTAAGTACAGGATGGTTCACGATGACGATAGCGCTAGAGCTGTGCGACCGAATCAATGTTTACGGCATGGTGCCTCCGGATTTCTGCAAGTAAGTCTAGAAATCTTCTGCATTAATCTTTTCACATAACACATGTTGAGAAAAAAATCTATTTTGTTTGCTTGGAGCACTGTGTCATATCATTTAACACCTACCCCGCGCTGCCTTGCTGTGCCCAAACTCCAATCTAACAATAACCAGGAGCGGAAAATGAGATGATTTATTATGCTTTTCCGCGGAGACATGACCTCTCCCAGGCTGTTCTGAAGCTTTATTGTGTTACATGGAATCAATTTATTTCACTTATTGTCCCGAACCAATTCAGGTTAATTGGCTCGCCTACGGTTACTCAGCTCCAGATTAATTTGGGAATCTGGGAATCTAGTTTCTCGTGTACTTTTGCGATCACACCCTTTTAAAAAGTGTGTTACAATTCTCCACAGGGAACCTCAGCACCCGTCTGTGCCGTATCACTATTATGAACCACGGGGGCCAGACGAATGTGCCATGTACATCTCCCATGAGCGCGGACGCCGAGGCAGCCACCATCGCTTCATCACAGAGAAGCGTGTCTTCGCTAACTGGGCACGGACGTTTGACATCCATTTCTCCCAGCCCGACTGGAGGCCGGCACCCTTACCCAAAAACAGCACAGGGACACAGGTCTTTCCTCAGTTATGGAGGACGTGACTCTAATCTTTGCTTTTTCATGAAGGAACTATTGTGTCCACAGGCTAATACACACACTTGCTTATTTCCCTGCAGCCTGAATAAGTAGAGACTTCAACAAGCATTCCATCTGTGTTTGTGCTATGGATGCATGGACGTTTCTAAGGTAGAGACAGATTGTTTTTTTTGGATACCTGTGACCGACGGAGTTCCACAGGGCTCCTTGTCGGGACCGCTTTATTTAAGACAAACGCTTACTATAAAAGCATGTGTAGAAGAGTTAGTGAATCCTGAGGTGAATCGTGTCAACATATTAGTGTTAAAGAGACTGTATGAAGACTTCATGATACTGGAATTATTCACAAACGTCCACAGTTACCTAAAAGGAGGCATGAATAGGTCATTTTTTGTACATTTTCCAAGATGAAATTGTAGCTTAATCTAATAGTACAAATATTTAAATAAAAATAAAAAGCTTGCAGGTTTCAGCTTATAGTGCAAAAACAGTTCAAGAAATCTATTAGTAATAGAAGAATATTTAAATTTAACTAGTTTGGTATTAATGTTTTTCTGTTTGTTTTGTTTTTATTCATTATATTTTTCTGTTACAGACAAAAGCCACTGTTTCTTTTTGTGAGTGTAGAAAATTTCTCAGGATCTGTTGTGTTTTTGAAAAGAGATTGTATTGTACTATATATAGTAGAAGATGCACTATCATACACACAAGGTACGAGAATATATGTAATTTATTTATAATTTCAATTAAACAGTACAAAATATTTTAGGGCAATAGTTACCTTATTATGGCTTTGTTGTTTGATGGGGTTTTTTTTTGCTGGTTTTTGGGAAATAAAACATCATTAAATCTTCCACAAGCCACTATAAAACGAAGGAGAAGACGTCGGTATCTACTTCACAGCACTGGCACGGTGATGTACGCAATGTGAACTATAATTCACAATAAGCTTTGTGGCCTGGTTAATAATATCATATAAAATCTTAGGCACGCTGTTTTTTTTTTTTTTTGTATAAACTTTGTTTTAGTTAATAGATTTTATGACATTATCAAGTCAGACCAAAAACCATATCAAACTTTCAAACATTAAAACAACCGCTTTTTAGGCAAAAAAAAAAAGACGCAGGTGTGACAGTGAAAGCGTTTCTGCAGGATGATTAGTGAAACTTAGTAGCTAATTTGGTAGCTAATTTTAGTAGCTAATTTGGTACACCAAATACTGATTTCGTTTGATTAATTAATTTTTTTTTAGAAGACTCGCTATGGTGTTATACTGTAGCTACATTATGTAGATGGACATCACGGCTTAAAGAAACTTAAGTTACTTATGGATCGAATAAATTATACATACTGTTACTGGATCGAAAAATTGTCTTTAGATTTTGTCACACTTGGAAACTTCCATAAATGTTTACAGAAACCCAGTGAATATACTGTTATTGTTTTTTGTTGTTGTTTTACATTTATTACATAGCATTACTAGAGATGACTATAAGTTACATACTGTACGATGCAGAACGTAGACTCCGTTTGTATTCAGGCGACATGGTGCTGCGTTCAGTCCTTTGGTTTCTAATTTTCCCCGATTTTCAGGGCGTGTTTGGGGACACTTGAAATTCTGCTTATCTCAAATTATTATTGACTGTGGGAATGAGAATAAAACCTGAATGTGTTTTGGGGTAATTTCATTAGTCATGATTTTCAAATTTGCTCCCTTGAACAGAACCACGCCGAGAGAGAGAGAAAAAAAATCTCCTATTACAAATGCCACGGTGTTTGTACTGATAATAAGATGTCGTTTAAGCCGGAAACTAAGTAGCAGTCTCACGAACTCGGGCCTGTAGTGTGGAAATTGGCCATGTTCCACTTTTAAAGAGAGCAGGGAATTAATCAGCCGCTCGGCTGGTGATCTAATTTTCATGAGTGCAGCAGAAAGGGGCAGGAAATCTGCGCTGCGCCGTGCTGCATAACCGCTTCGATTTGTAAGTGCAGCCGTTTCAGCCCCAAACATGATCAAAACCCTGTATCGAATCTGAGAAAGAAGCGTTCGCGTTCTTGCTGGGTCGCGGAAACTCATCCAGATTATAGATTATATCTGTGCAGCAAAAGCATAATAGATGTTCATTTTCCACTGATTTAAAGCCATTGTGCTGAGAAAAGAATAGACTAGTCAGTAACTGTATACATATACTGTATGTACACCTGGTCCTGTCACAATCTGAAACTAACCTTCTTGAAACTAACCTTCTTGGGATTGTGCAATCCAAACCAAATAAGCAAAATACTGATTTTAAAAAAATCATCTGCCTCCATCTAACCCTGTTCTCTGCATCCTCTTCTCTCACCCCAACTAACTTCATGTCCTCTCTCACTGCGTCCATAAATCTCCTCTTTGGTCTTCCTCTAGACCTCCTGCCTGGCAG
>JAQQZT010000001.1:32448111-32462056 GCA_030068275.1 Clarias platycephalus
ACCATCTCTCCTCTGAACATGTCCAAACCACCTCAATCTGGCCTCTCTGACTTTATCTCCAAAACATCTCACATGGGCTGTCCCTCTGATGAACTTATTCTCGATCCTATCCATCCTTGTTTCTGTAAAACAATAAAAGTATTAGAGATGGAAGGAAAAAAAAAAAAATCAGTTTTGTATCTCTGTTCCTCTTTTGTTGCCTTTCATGTATCGCCACACTGACTCGAAAATCTATGTTTTACAATTCATTTTTGTAGAGTTTCTTAGTTATGTACACCTAGTTATGTATAAACAAGTCTGGGATCTGTTTATGAACGGGTATAAATCAGGGTTTGGTAAAGAGTATGGTGGAGTGATCAGGCAGAAGACAGCATCCATCTGAGGAGCCATGAAGATACTGTGGCTCATGAGTCATCAGGACGAGAGACTTCGATGTCTTTATGAACCATTATAGCCCTAAAAATGCTAGAGCTACCCCCTCCAGAGAGGTCTTCAGGACTAATGTCTTAAATTCGTCACACTAAAGATGATCCACAGACCTCTTAAGTAGATTTAAAGACCTTCTTTGGATGCCCTGAGGGCGCGTCTGCATGCTCACTGAGTTAGTACGACTTTGAGTCGTGGGAACAAACTTTACATCTGGTCTGATGGGAGTAGAGAAACTTTTTTTTAGTGTTGTGGATCTCTGCAGCAAAAAAATGTGCCTTTAAGCTGAATGTACAGTACTGAGGCGGCACCGTGGTGTAGTGGTCAGCACTGTCACCTCCAGGGTCCGGGTTCGATTCCCACCGTCTGTGTGCATGGAGTTTGCATTTTCTCCTAGTGCTTTCCTCCGGGTATTCCGGTTTGCAGTCCAAAGTCATTAAGGTTAGGTTGATTGGCGTTCCCAAATTGTCCGTAGTGTGTGAAAGAGGCGCGTATGTGTGTGCCCTGCTATGGATTGCCCTGCCTTGCACCCAAGTCTGCTGGGATAGGCTCCAGGCCCCCATGACACTGTACACAGGACGAAGTGGTCTATACTGTACATGAGTACAGTACTGTGCAAAAGTCTCAGCGAGGATGTCTACAGAGAGAGAAAAAAATGGTCATTAAAAAACAACGTACAGCTAAACTACGGTAATTGAGAAAAAACAAAAAACAGTAATTAATGAGACGACGCTTTGAGGACTCTGTACTCTCAGGTACAGATTTATAAGAAAGTTAGCTACCAAGTTTTACTAAGCGTCCTGCAGAGCCACACACAGTTCTTCTGAAGACTTTGCACCTGCTTCTTTTCTGCATAAAAAAAATCTAACAGCTTGTTTTTGTTTTTGTCTAATGTGATGTAATACTTTCTATTCTGGCATACAAATATTTTTCTTTAACTTTTAATTTTGTGGTGGAATACTGATGTTTGTAAATCAGAAACCTTTTTGTGCTGACTCAGTAATAGTCCCAAATTAAAATAATTAGAAAAAAGTCAATAGAAAGTTTGTACTAAAAAGCAGACATACACAGTATTGTACACACGAGTGCGCAAGAAAATTTTATATATTTTTCTGAGTACCATTGACATGAAACGTTCACTCACTTGCTCATCATCTATACCACTTTATCCTGTATTCAGAGTCACAGGGGGCCTGGAGCTTATCCCAGGAGACCCTAGACAGAGTGCCAATCCATCACAGGGCACACACATACTCACACACTCATTTACATGCTACATGCAATTTGGGAACTCCAATTAGCCTGCAGGTTTTTGGACTGTGGAAGGAAACCGGAGAACCCAGATGAAACCCATCAAACACTAGAAGAACATGCACACTCCATGCACACAGAGACGGGAATCGAGCCAGGACCACTACACCACCGTGCCGCCCCATGAAAGGTTTATCACTGAGATTTAACACTATATAGCTATTTATAACACAAAGTAAGAACTGTTTTAGTCAGACTGTACTGTATGTAAATCATAAAAAGCGCTGTGTTCCAAAGCCAGAACGTTTCTCTTGTATCAGATAAGACAGACCTTTCCCACATGTTTTTATGATTCACCAACATGCCTTTTGGCAAACTCCAGCTACCGCGCTACGGCTAGAGTTGACCTCTGAACAGCTTCTCCAATCTGAGCTCTCTTCGAAATTTCAGTTACCCTAAAGCGCAATACCTTAAAAAAAACAAAACTAAGACCATATACAGGTCTAAGACATATACAGTAAGCTACCTTGATGTCTAAATCTAAAACACAGGTGTGTAATCCAAGCAAGGCAGAATTATGTGCTGTAGCGTAAATGAAGAGAGGTCTAATTAACTATAGATCGAAATGAAATGCCGATTTATTAGAGCGACGATCGCACTGCATGGCTTTCTATTAAAATCTCAGTTTCATCTCCTTTAATCAGCACTAATAGTGCTAGCAACAAGCTTTTTATAGATTCCCGTCTATTTGACTCGGTTATACACGGCTCCGTGAATGTCTAATCAGATATATATAACTGTAGCTTCCAGCTGGAACAGAAGAAAGGTGAGAGCTGCTTGGATGAGAGTCCGTACAGTAAATTCGCAATCTTCGTAAATTACCATGTCGGTTTTTGAATTTTTAATGTGACGCGCGTCATACCTGCCTGCCACAGGCTAAATAAGTACGGATATGCGCGAGGTGCGTGCAAGTCATCCGTCACAGCAAACAAGCAGACGGTGTTCTCGGTGACAGTCACATTTCCTGCCTCTCTTTACCGTTTTGTTCAGCCTGACTAGCCGAGCTAGATCACCGTCAGAGATATAACCATCACTCAGTCAGCGGCTAATGCCGTGATTTGTCCTGTGAGACGGCAACATGTCGTGTAAACGTGCGAAAAGCGTCTATCCATATTAAGCACGTAGCTCAACATAAAGAGCACGACCCGATATCAGAGTGTTCCCAGGGAGAGAAAAAAAAAAAAAACATACAAAATAGGGACATTATTTCAAGAGCTTTGGCTGCCACGGGTGTATTGATTTCTGGACTCGTCCTCTTTGCTGTGAGTTATGAGTCTTCGCTGAGATTCATTAAAAAACTTGCTCACCTCCCGTGTTGCGTTTGAATTTATGTCTACTTAATGTTGATTTTATTAACATGAGCGATCGGAATTTGAGCTATGATATATTTAGCGTCGTCCTCTTTCACACAGCGGCTACCGGTCCTGAGGACGACTGATGACTAGTCTATCTGTCCACTATACTAGATCATCCTACTGTACAGTATATACATCATTCCAACTGCTGCTAATTTAACTTACTAGCAATACTGCACATAACTGATCTGATGCCGTTGCTCGAATTCCAGCCTGCTGACTGCAAAATTAAGCATAAAGATTTCTGCATGACTCAGGAGCTCACAAGCTTTGAAAAAGCATCCAGTAAGAGTGTAGAAGTTGGTCAGTCGTGTCAGAACAATAATATATAAACGCTCTGTCCTGGGTTTTGTTAACTTATTTTTTTTAAGCATCACGTAAGTGATTTATGCATTTTTTTCCACAAATGTCCAACGTACTGTATATTCGAATAGATGTAACTGAATAATAATTTCAAATAATTTCTTATTGGCACTGGATTCACTGGCGCAAAGTATGAGCGCAATTTCTCATGCTTTCATAGTCGGCAAACTGAAAAAACGATTGTTTCAAGAACTTTACTGTTCAAGAAAGTGTATTTCATTTACTTCATCGTTGGAGAAACAGAATGAAGTGAACAGTTCAGTTAGAAAAAACTGTTTTTTTTTTAATAAACTTTGTTATTGAAGAAAAAATATTTAATTAACTTCAACTTTGGTGAAAAAGTCTTTCATCAAATTTGTCATTGGAGAAACTGAACTGAATAAACTTCACCATTGGAGAAACTGTACTGTTGGGCATTAGGGAAACTCTATTTAATTATTTGTACCTTTGAAGGAACTTCATTTAATAAACTTCGATTCTGAAGAAACCGTTTCTTTTTTTTTAAACTTGGGTATTGAAGAAACTGTTTTTCATGAACAAACTGGAATACCGGACAATCTACAGTACATTCACCAGACTCTTCGTTCAACTGCCCGTTAACGCAAACATCTAATCAGCCAATTAGCAACTAATGAACATGGCATTGAACATGGCATGGTTGTCGGTACCAGCTGAGTTTATCTTGAACTGCTGATCTATTTGGATTTTCACACTCGGTCATCTCTAAGGTTTTACAGAGAATGGTCTGAAAAAGAGAAACTATTCAGTGAGGGCGGTTCTCTGGGTGAAAATGCCTCGTTGATGCCAGAGGTCAGAGGAGAATGAAAGGCAACAGTAACTCAAATAACATCTCCCTACAACCGAGGTGTACGTACAAAAGAGCATCTCTGATCGCACAGAATCTTGAAGCAGCAGCAGAAGACCACACCGGGTGCTGTTCCTATCAGCTGAGGACGGAAACTAAGGCTACAGGTCACCAAAAATTGGACAAAAGAAGACATTTGGATTGTTGCTTCAGAATTTGGTGTAAACAGCAACATGAAAGCATGGATCCATCCTGCCTTGTAGCAGCATTTCAGGTGTGGTGGTGGTGTAATGGCGTGGGATTTTCTTGCCACACTTTGGGCCCTTTAGTACCAATTGAACATGGTTTAAAATCTCATTGTTGCTGACCATGTCCAGCCCTTTAGGACCACAGGATAATGTCATGTCGCAAAGCTAAAACCTATCATGGGTTCTTGAACATGACAGTGAGGTTACTGTACTCAAGCGCCACAGTCACCAGATCTCAATCCAGTCAATCCAATAGAGCACCTTTGGAATGTGATGGAATGGGAAATTTGCTTTTTGATGGGCAGCCGACAAATCTGCGGCACCTGCGTGATGCTATCACATCAATATGGACTGTAATCTCTAAGGAATGTTCTCAGCACATTGTTAAATCTATGCCATAAGAATTAAAGGCAGTTCTGAAGGCAATAGGAGTTTTCAAACCCAGTACTAACAAAGTGTACCTGATGAAGTGCAGTATATTTAATAAACATCTCCACTGGAGAAAGTCTCTTTTATAAACGTCACAATATGAGAAACTGGATTTAATAAACTTAAGCATCAGGGAACCTTTTTTTTTTTTTATGCATTGGCAAAACTGTATTTAATAAACTTCACCATTAGAGATACTGTATTTAATAAACCACGCCATTGGAGGAAAAACTCCATTTAATAAACTTGGGTACTGGAGAAGCTTCATTTCATAAATTCAGGCATTGAACAAAACTGCATTCAATAAACTTCACCACTCGAGAAAAAAAAACTTTGTCATAGGATAAACTGTAAAAGGGAACTTAATACATTTTGACAGTGTGACCTTGGACATGGAAAGACCTGTCAG
This sequence comes from Clarias platycephalus, assembly GCA_030068275.1. Classification (NCBI taxonomy): domain Eukaryota; kingdom Metazoa; phylum Chordata; class Actinopteri; order Siluriformes; family Clariidae; genus Clarias; species Clarias platycephalus. Next base: position 32,453,458 of record JAQQZT010000001.1, read on the forward strand.
TGTTTCCTCACTGAGAATCCAGATAAGCCATGACAGCAAGCTGGCTGAATCATCGGTATAAACTTTTAACCTTTTGAAACATAGAGCAAGTACATTACTGTATGTTCATAAAATTCTTGTAGGTTTCATGCTGGAGAAGAAGAACAGGTGGAGAGTCTAATACGGAATATATACAGTATGTGCAGGATCATACTAACCTGAGAAAAATCATGATATGATATGAAATGTCCAGATTTATAATTCTAACGCACAGAGGTTTATGATTTGTGTAACTGAGAAACCGTCTAGATTTTAGTCTCAGCTACAGGAAGAATTTCAGCATTGCATCTGGTTCAGATGACATTTAATGGAACTCAGCTCAGAGCTCCATCATTATTGTAAAAATAACTATAAACTGTGAATAAATACAGTATATGGGAAAATGTCCCAAGATTAATACCATTTTGCTATAAAACATTTATTGATCCATTGAAAATAGAAGGCACTCTTTTTCCAGAGTTATTATCTTCCACAGGGCTGAAGATCTGCTACTCATCTTTCCAGAGAATTATTTTGATGATTCTCCTCTCGGGCTGAACTCGGACAATCTCCGGCTGTAGCTTTAGAACAAATGTCAATTTCTGACTGTCCTGTCTCTCTCTCCTTCTGAATGTTCCTTTTGTTTCTTTTTTCAAATTCTGTTCTAACAATTTCAGTCCATCTTTCTTTCTGTTTGCTGAAACAACTGGTCTGGCTGTCTTTGACATTTCTGCCCACATGAACAGCTTCTTCGTGTAGATCGAAGACCAAAGCCAGTTTCAGTTACTTGGTGCTTTCCTTTAGCTCTGTTGATCAGCTCGATCCTTCGACTTCACATCTGCCCTTGACAATCTTCTTCTATCTATGTTGTTGTTGTTTTCTTCCTTATGTTTTGCAATTACTTTTGTGATTTTCCCCCTCTTTCTTCTAGTACTGGTTCTCAATAACATGTATACAGTACCGTACGTAGGCAATCTCATTGCTGGTGATGTTGGTTAGAATTCACAAAACCACAGCGAAAGCAGCCATCATTTATGGAAGAACAAATAACAAATGGTGATGGAAGAACTGCAAACCCAATTACCATCAAGTGCAGATCTTAACTTAACAACAAGCTGTTATTAAAAACTATACAGTTTTTTATGAGTAACTGTCTGGCCAAGCACAATAACAAAGCATGTATATTGTAATAACAAACTTGTATATTGTAATAACAAACTTGAATGTCAGGCAGATATTTATATGTTTAGTTTTACATTTTTATAAATTTTACATTTATAAATGTATATAACAATTTTCTGAGTATCAGTTTACAAGAATTCATCGTTTAAGAAATGAATATATACAGTACAGTATATATATCTTTTTTTTTTTTTTTTTTCGGTTTTAACAACTGGAAAATCAGGGTTTTAGGTACTTTACCATTAGAGAACCTGTTGTTAAAATCTTGACCACAAATTCATATTTAAATGTCATTACTGTTAAAGAAGCCACTGGAGAACAACCTGACCAATGGAAGATCAGAGTTAATGCAACTGCAGGAACAGAGTTTCAAGAAGACTGAACCACTGAAGACTTAAAAAGAGTCTAATGCTGTAAGACGAGGTTAAAAATCTTTTTGAAAATCGGTGGAGAAACCAACGGCGCCCTCTTCTAGTCCACCCTGAGACATGTAGGACGTCACGACCAGCTTGTGTAGCTGTGAAATGTCACCGTCCGGACTGCAAACACAATTCGAGATACTCCAGTAATATAACTGATTTATTCTATGAGATTGGCCATTGTTGTGTAAATGTAGTCAGGTTTGAGATTGAGTACACGAGGGGCTTTGAGTGTACAATAAAACGAGCTCTGTTTGTTTCTCCACTGAGCTGAATTTGTTAACGGCCTAAAGAAAGAAAAACACCTGGTGTGAGAGGACAGCGAGGACACACTCGGTGTGCAGGGATTTCGAGTATTCAGTTGCTAATGCTGGAGGGTTTTATAGTCCTGCTGCTGTACAGAAAATCTCTGGCTGGGACACAGGGTATGAATTCCTGCTGAGATAATGGAGATAGAAATTGTGCCTAACATTACACACGGCCAAACGCAGCAGCAGGACTATTAGCTTTAGATGTAGCAGTCAGCCTCATGGAAACTTTTAAAGTATGGATTAACGTTTGTTAATGTACTTTTACCCAAAATGAACCAACATTATTTAGTGAATATATTTTTTGCGTAAGTCTATAAATATGAACTCCGAGTCATGTTTAGAGTCAGTGGATCAGGTCCAAACGCTGAGGAAATTTACGCCTACTAAGATCCGGCTTATGCAGCCCCTTAAATCGATTTTCTAGTCGCACCTTTTAGATTATGCAAATCATCTATATATGATTCATAACTCTGAGATTCCCAGATTTTTTGTCTCTAGTAGAAGTGTCTGAGGCAGGGTTTGCCACAACTAGATCTAAATTAGATGCAAGCCTAATACAAAAAAAAAGTCAAGGATAGAAATGGAGGACTGGAGAAGAAAAGAATGATTTATTTTCTTATGTCAAAAGTAATATGATAAAAACCAAGTCACAAAAAAAAAATACATTGATGTTGCAAATTTCATACACTTTCTTAATTAATATTGTAAAGCATTATTATATTGTAATGTACAATCTAATAAGCAGATTCCTGTGCCCTTCCTCCTTCTATATCCTGTATCCAGGCGAATATACGTCCAAACAGCTCTTGTCCGCTAGAACCAGGGGAATGCACACCTGTCTGTCTCCGGGTCTCTCTATGACTGACATGCTAATGACGGTTTCTTTTGATGTTCATGACACGGCACTTAACCAAATGCTTTAAAAGTGATCTCTTTGCTGAGAATAAACAGAGATCTTAAGACATTGTGTCTGTGTGTGTGTGTGTGTTTATCTCTCTCGGTCAATCGGGTCCGGACCGGTAAGTGTATCAAGGTGCGGCGGACACTTTTTTAAATTCAGCTTAAAACCTATTTCGGACTCTCTTCTGCCTTTTAAACCTAACTAATTGTTAAACACATGAATAGCTGTCATCATAATCCCACTAAAGCAATTATTCTGACCAATGAATGAATAATAATGATGATGATGATGATGATGATAAAATTACATGTCCAATATTGCAGACTGTCTAAAACTCCAAGTTTAAACTTATGCTAATAGAGGTTACTGGATATGGCGAAATATTACGCAAAACATTATCATTAAATTCTTAAAGCTAAGTGAATGAGTGAGAAACTTTGAAATAACAGGAGTCTATTATATTGCTGAATTCATTATTCACCACATACTATAATTTCACAGGCGATGTAGATATTTTATCATGCTTTCACAACTGTCATATCAATAAATCAACATCACTGTCAGTGTTTTTTCTGCGCTCTATAATTTAAGTATGCTCCACTGTGTTCGATGTGTTATCGACCAACCAACCATGTAACACACATCCACACATTGTCAAGCATAATTTATGATGAGCAGGAATTATTGTGTTTCATGCTGTAGTGTTGAAATAAGCGTCTGATCATACCAAGCCTCCGGCGTACCACTGCAGAAAGACTGAACTCAGAGGAATTCTTCTTAGTTTAAATACTTCTGGAAAAAACCTTGAAGGCCTCAAACAGGCTGAATCCGAGACGGCACACGCAGTGTTTCAACTGCATAACGCAGTGCACGACGGAAATTACAGGCCGCGGTTCGGGTAATCACTTAACTGTCGCAATTAGCCATTATTATACCTGCGAGGCTGACAATAAGAAGTGGAAAGAATTGAAGTAGAGGAAATCGGAAAAACTATGTCCAACCTGTTGAATCCAGCGATGCATTTATTATTATTTTTTCCCCTTCCTGATTGAAGAAATGTTCTTGTTGATGTCTTGAAAATAATAGATTAATTTCTGCTTAACCTCACTGCCTGTTTCTTGACCTTGGATGTGAACCTTAAAGACAGACTCTGCAGTTACATCGACACGCGTCTGCCTCCTGTTTGCTTTATTGTAGATATTAATCTCCTAAATGGTCAACCTGGTTACGGTGCTTTAGATCTGAGACAGAGACAGCTTCTTAAAGTATCAGTTAAGACAATTGGAAAAGTACATAAAGTTCTACTTACCGTCATATTTCTTCAGATTGGAATTGGAACCATTTTAATCATTCACAGTATAATAAATCAATCATTGCACAAAAAAATTACATGAATCTTGTTCAAACTTATAAAAGTATTATTATAATAATAATTATAAATTTTTCATGACATCATTTTCCAGCAGGCATAACCTTTAAGTGATTTAGCGAATATTACAGGCTAGATATTTTTTGTTTAAATACCACACCTTAAGAAAAATATTTTGTTGCCACCTTTTATGTATCGTAATGATCGTACCGAAGTACTGAAAGTAGGGTAATAATAATAATAATAATAAAAAAATACAATTTAGCTAAAACTACTGTATAACCAAGTGCATTATAGACAAAAAGCTAATTAAAAACACACTTTGTAAATGTATAAAAAAAAAAAAAAGATTTATATTATGCTTTTTTAAAAGCAATTTTAATACACAAGGTACAAAAAAAAAAAAGATTCCTGATAAATCTGTCTGTTAAGGGCCTGCATCCGAATGTACAGTACAGTAGGTGTCCACAGTGGTGGTAAGGTGGCGACGTTCTTACATCTTGTTCATGGACACTTTTAGCATGTGGCTTTGTCATGTGAGAAATATAAATAACCACCGTACCACTCCATCACCTTCTGCTATCCAGAACCGTCTCTACCCTAATGGACTAAAACTCTGTGTGAAAGCTTTCAATTCAACCTCCAATGTCATTACCCGATTCATATAATCATTTATGCAAGGTTGAAAGCTTTGAGAAAAGAAAAAAAAAAAAGAGAGAAAAACACAGCACTCTGCATTTCTTCTTCATCTTCCCTACCTTACTGAACAAAAAAACTGAAGGGAAAGAAAAGCCTTCTTTTCATAATAGATCAGAGAGTTTTAGTGGCTTCTGGAGAAGTTCAGTTTTTATTTATTTATTTATAGATGACTTTAATGTTGTGTAACACATTCATGTGGGGGAAAAAAAAAAAAAAAAAAAGCTCACGAGATTCCCCCCAATACATTAATATACTCCAAATAATGCAATCCCAAAGAACTGTTACAAAGTACTGACACTGGAAACTCCTTTCTTAAATGTTGTACAAACATCATACAAAAAAACATGTATAGCTAAATCAGCCATGGATTCGATGCCACCATGCTGTTAGCTGTTATTATAGAAACATCAGAGTGGAGCGCCGTGGTAATATGGATTCTACAAAGTTACACCAGAGTTACAAGAATTTTACGTTTCGTAATCGATTGAGGACTGATTTTATTAACAGTGCTCTGTACAATAATAAACTTCTTGATAGTGGATTAAGAAAATGAAACATGTTCAAACATTTCCCATGATTCCTAGCTCCTGTCCCTGAAACTTCTGGAAAAACAAGAACATGTAAAGAAACATGTACAGCTTTAATATAGAAATCAAAGCCAAAAGAGTGCGAAGAACAACACTAGATTTTATTAAAGCTAACCTATATGATAAAAAAAAATTAAATAATCAACAACAAAAACTAAATTAATCACAGTAAATTATAAAACAGGGGCTAGGAATCATGGGTAATTTTTTTAACACGGAAAAAAAAAAAGTGGTCAAAAAATTCCCTCTTATTTTAAACTTGCCGTAGCTAATCACCTGAGGAGATGTTTGCCGTTTTCCTATTTTCTGCTTCTTTGCAGCTACAAGGCTGATAAATAATGAAAGGTTTTTGATAGTGGACTAAGAACATGAACCACGTTCAAAAATTACCCATGACTCCTAGCCTGTCTGCTTTCCCATAGCTACATAATACTTAAAAGTTTAATACTAAAAATATCTGACATCCCTTAGTGAAAATAAATTTTCTATGCTACTCTGAAACTAATTTAACAAAACAACTTCTTTTCCCCTCATCAGGACAAAGAAGAACAGGTAAATAAACAGTTATTACTAATTAAACTTATTACATGTATAGATTTTATGTACAAATTTAACAAAACAAAAACTAAATTTATCACTACAGGGAATTATTAAATATGGGCTAGGAATCATGGGTAATTTTTTGAGTTAACTGTCAAATTGATGTAGCTTTTTAGGAGTTTGTGATATAACTTAAAAGTATATAACGATATAGATAAAGTTAGATAGATTATGTATGATGTCATTATGTCACATTAAATAACCGCAAAATGAGTAGCTAATATTTACTGGATACCAGAAACCCCATGAACAAGCGCGGCGGGCTGAAATACTAAACTATAGTAAATTATTCAGAAGTGAATAGTTTGTTCAGTGCTAAACTGGTAGCTCTCACTCCTCAGGTACAGGAGCGACTTCCACGGACATGATGTCAAGAGAAGTACAGTAGATTTCATTCGTTGTTGAATAGCAAGTGCGGATAATAATCACACGGATGACAGATAAAGAGCTGCGTTCAGAGAGTTTCAGTGCGACGTCGTGGCACGTTTCAACTTTATCATACCGAGTTTCAGAGCGAGTTTGTCCTTGCTCGACCGTATTCAAGGATTAAAAGAGGTATGGAGAAAAAAAAGTGCTGAAAGAACACCTCTCTTGAGAAGAGGAAGAAAAAAAAAAGGCCCTTGTGCTAAAATTTAACGAGAATACATCCCATCACGGTGTGCAACAAAGGATCTTCAACGTCAAAGCGTGTCCCTTTTGAACAGTGTGTCCTGTGTCTAACAATTAGGGAAAAAAAAGAAAAGATAAATAAAACTTTTCAATCCACAGGCGCTGTCGAAAACGATCCGGATGAAAATAAGTATTTGTGACAGAGAAACCCGAGCGGCGGTCAGAAGATGTGTTTGAGGTGTTTGATGCCGTAGGTTTTGAAGAAGACCAGCAGGATGAGCGTCCACAGGCCGAGGATGAAGCCGTCCGGAGGGTGCCAGTCTTTCTGCTTGGGTTTCTGTGTTGAGCAGAAAGAGTGTTAAAAACCAACAAACAACAACAACGGACATTTTCCTCCTTCCTAAAGCCGCGTCATCACTTGTGTGTCTGTGTGTTGGAGTGCGCGTGTATATATATTATACTTTTAAATCACCTCCTATTACGCATGCATCAGCAGGAGTGCATTTATATGCTAATGCAGCCGAAGGGTTTACTCGCTAAAAAAAAAAGAAAGACGTCCCAATAACTTTGCAATTACGTTCGAGAAGAATAACGCGAGGCCATCTTCTTAAACTGCTTCGCTTTACGCTGGAGATGAACACTACAATTCTCCCTTATCTTATAAAGCAGCGTGCGGCCTGCGGGGGAAAAAGACGAAGGCCACCTTCACAGGAAGCAAGCGGGAGAGAACCGGGTGTGCCGGCAACGGAGGGGGGCATCACGGGAAAATTGGCCGACGCACGTATTGTCATCTGAAAATTATTGTTTGAGTGGATTGTTAGAAGACGTTTCAGCAGAAATCCGTCCGCCATTCGCCTGTGCGCGCCTAGCTCGATCGTTGGCTCAGTTAGATCGGCGCAAGTGGATACGGATCATCTGAAAGGACTGCGCACAGAACACGGCTCATGAATACCTCATAACTAGAAGTGTTCTGTACGGAAGAAAGAGAAAAAAATAACTAAAAGAGGAACAGAGAGACTTAGAGAAAGCATTCACAAGCTGTGATGTCATAGAAGTTCTCACTTTTGAGAGTGCCATAATTTTTGCACATGTCACGATGATTATTTAGATCTCACTGTTTATTTCCTTTTCAGGTTTAATGCGTAAAATATATATATATATAAAACTGTGCGACATGTAATATAATAATGTTTTTACTCATTTTCAGGAAGCGTGCCAACGGCACTGTGAGTGTGATTTTTATCTTCACATCAGTTCGAACGTTTCCCGTGTTGTGAGACACTCGCTAGTCCTCACTCGGTCGGACCCTGCCAGCGAGGACGCGAGTGCAGCTTCGACCCCGGATCCTTTCGCCAGCTCCTGCCAGTTTGGCACTGATGATGTAATCACACGCAGACGGCCAAGAAACAACTTAACACAACGTGTACGGACACTCGCTCGACGTGGGCGCGCATGCCGAGCTCGCTAGTCATCCGGAACCGCGAGACGAGGCGATTATTACGGGACCCGCCGTTGCCATGGAAACCACAGCTTGGAGGTCCAGATACACACTGTACAGTACATACACACACACTGTAGTCTCCAAACACACGCGCACGCTCGTCTCCGCTCCGTCTGGCGTCCTGAGACGGAAACGCATAAAGTTGGGTACGGATGGGTGCAAAAGTTTGTGCCCCCTTGCTTGCTTGAACATGAAACAATTGATCTGTTTGATGAACTGGTTTCAGTAACACAACGATCGACTACCCCCCCTCCCCCCCACACACAAACACACACAGACACACAAACACACAAAACAAAATCAGTTACACACCAATTTACTAACACACACACCCCACACAACACACCTCAGATACCCCGATCGACGGGGGGGGGGGGGGGGGGGCGGGGGGCGCCGGGGGGGG
>JAQQZT010000001.1:32462156-32473139 GCA_030068275.1 Clarias platycephalus
TTAGGTATCTGCAAGTGTCTTATTCAGAAAAGACCCTGACGCAAGTACACACACACACACACACACACACACACACAGACACACACACACAATCAGATACACACCGATCGACTGACCCACACACACACACACACTGCACAATCAGATACACACCGATCGACTGACCCACACACACCCTCACTACACAATCAGATACACACCGATCGACTGACCCACACACACACACACACTGCACAATCAGATACACACCAATCGACTGACCCACACACACACACACACACACCCTCACTATACAATCAGATACACACCAATCGACTGACCCACACACACACACGCAGATCGACTGACCCACACACACACACTACACAATGAGATACACACAGATCGACTGACCCACACACACACGCAGATCGACTGCCCCCCCCACACACACACACTACACAATCAGATACACACCGATTAACTGACACACACACACACACACACACACACAACACAATCAGACGGTGTATCTGTGTATCTGCTTCGTTTGTTCCGATGAGCAAAACACAATGACCCCTAATTACAGAACAGACGTTTTCTACACACCGTCAGTTGATCAGGTACACAGTTACCAGAGTCTGTATGAGGATTATTCCACCACGTTGTGACAAGTCGGTCAAAACACTACGGCTCTCTCTCTCTCTCTCTCTTTTGAAGTTCATGCCATTTTAGCACAATTAGTTCTCAATTAGCAGAAGGCTTCAAGTGGTTAAAGGTCATCACGCCACGTCAGGTTCACACGTCCACCCCGAGCCAATTATACACACTCCAGCTTTGGTTTCACACCAGTTCAGGGGTGAGCGAAGCTTCTCGCACATTTGATGAGGACTAATCACCACTTAAGCATATTTTCAGTGAAGTTTTGAGAAAAAGAAAAAAAATTAATAATCTAAAAGTAAAATAAAAAAAATCCATTACAAACGCTTGAAACTTGAAACAAATTCCGCTGGAGAATATAAATATATATAATATACACTGTATATGAGACGCGTCACATCTGTCTGTTTGACATTTCACTAAACCAGAACGAAACCTGCGAACTCCGCCAGAAGCAATAACTCACTTCTGTACAAGTCAAGAGATATAACAGAGCGTTCTTCCGTCCCTCCTTTATATCCGACTCCCTGGAGTCAGTGTCACTGCCAGCATTACAATTCTGTTTACAGACAGGATTTCATTCACATAAAAGCGAAAAAGTAATCATGCATAGAGCGGCAGCGGCGGCAGGACAAAACCGGCCCAGATCTTCAGCTGAGCGTGCGGTGATTAGTGCTAGCCGGGAGGGCGAGTTGGATAAGCTCTTCTCCCACCGAGACGGCAGATAACAGATATTTGCAGATAACAGGCGGGTGATGACTGTGCGCTTCGTCGTAATCTTTTGATTATCCGCTAATCACGGGCTTCAAAATGCTCTCCGCAGCGACGTACGGCTCTCTCGGTGCAGATTCCGGTAATGTAGATTTGGACAAAGTGCTTTTCTTTCTAGCTACAGACGCAATATAAAGTGTTCTCGTTGAGCACAAAGCAGGAATTACACTTTCAGCTGGAACAAAGGGACCCGCGACGCTTCCTTTAGCACCGAGATTCTGGCATGGAGCGCGGTGAGAGTGTTCGCAGAAACAAACCGATTCAAACGGGAAAAAAGTTGCTTATTTTTAAATAGTATTCCAGAAAAAAAAAAAATAATAATCTTTCTTTCTTACTAAAATAATAGTTTTGATGGAGAAATGTTTTCACACAAATTTAAAGATTGATTCAGACTACACAAGTACACAAGAAATAAGAAGAATATTCATAGAAATGACGAGTGATACTGTTATTGTCTTGACCTTGCACATCTATCTATTAAAAAAAATAAAAAAAAATAAAAATAAAAAAAATTTATATATATATATATATATATATATTAATTTTTTTTAATTGTTTCTTGCAGCCTGTAATGTGCTAATTAGGCCCAACCTTCCTTCCGTGGCACTGAGATCACGTGACCCGTGACCTCAAAACAACCATCATGGCGGACACACTGAATTAACTCGCAAACGAGACGCAAGCTCTTTTTACTGAACACCTTGTCACGTGACCGTTGCATTTGCATACTTGCTAATATTCATTAGCATCTGCCAAAGAATGACGCGTACACGGGATCAGCCTCGTCTGTGTTCAATTATTCCAATGTTTATATACAACACGCTGTATTTGCTATAGTGACTTTATTTTCTTTTTTCCCCCTCTTCATTTAGTATACATTCTTATACATCGTGTACATATTTAGTATTTGCCCAAGATGTGCAGGAGTGAAAAACAAAAACAAACAAACAAAAACAACAACAAAAAAAAACATTGGATTGTTGCTCTACATTTTATGCAAAATGTATTCTATGTATTATATTCTGCTACTCAGCAAACCATCAGTCGAATTAGTTGAGGAGTCCTCTTTTCAGTTTGTTTAATACTCTCCCACTTGAAAAATATGCCTTAACCCTACCTGCTCCAGGGGGCGCTGTATCCTGGCTGACCCTGTGTTCTGACCCCATCTTTGGTATATGCGAAGAAAAGATTTCACTGTCGTGTAAGGTTCATGTAATGTAAAAGTACTGTAATTTCAAATCATAATCTGTGATTATGTAGAATAGAACTGTGTATATTTGGCGCCCCCTATTTGCAGTACCACATTTTTATTTATTTATTAATTTTTTTAAGTTTAGCGCTGTACAAAACCCCGTGACCAAACCGTTACTACAGAAACGTTTAAAAATGCGAAATACATTGAAATAATCCTGGGATTTCTCTCAAAATCAGACTAATCAGAACGGGGACGTGAACATACAACGCATAAATACTGCATAAACACTACATTAATGCTGCCACAAACTAAAAACCTCCACAGAACGACTGCCTCTTAAAGCGAACTGAGCTAATAAGAAATCACACAACAGAACTTAGTGTCCCCTGTGGAGAATCTGGTGATCATTACAGTACGTGTTAAGTCTGGCCCGAGAGGAAAACCAGCACGGGGTCTTTAATCCGTTTAAACAAGGTGGCTTCGGTTGTGCTGCGAGATGTGAAAGAGACATAACGTGACTAAAGGGGAAAAAAAAAAAAGAATGCAGGGTGAGACAACGTCACTGAGAGCGAGCTACAAGATGAGACAGACGGAGAAGCAGAGTGGGAGAAAATAATGGATGGGAGAGGGATAATGGGCTCCCGGGTATACATTACACAGTAATTAATGAGTCTCGCATAAAGTGCAGGAAGAAACGAGAGATATTTTAAGGCGGCAAACTTTTAGTCTCATAGTTGTGATCAGCTTCTTCACTTCACAAAACAAGAAGGATGTACTGTTGTTGTAATTTACTATTACTACCACCTGGGCGTAATATTAGACAGCAACTTGTCCCTTGAAAATCATATTATCAGTATTACAAAAACAGCCTTTTTCCACCTTAGAAATATTGCCAGAACATTTTATCCATATCTGATGCAGAAAAGCTTGTAATGCATGACTAGGTGGTTGTCCTGCGTCCTCAATGAACAAACTACAGTTAGTCCAAAATGCAGCCACCAGAGTTCTCACCAGATCAAGAAAACATGATCATATAACCCCAATATCATCATTCCTTCACTAGCATTACTTCTGTACAAGGCGCTAAAACGGTTTAGCTCCTACGTATCTAGCCATACTTCTGAAACGTTACAATCCATTAAGCTAATTTAATACCTGCCCTTCAGTTGTCTTAATTTATGTTCCCGATATGTTGTGTCATTTATAAAGGAATGTTAGTGGTTAATGCAAACATAAGTTGTTTTTACAGCCTTGTATTTGACACTGTATATGATGCAGTACAGATGAGATAAGTTGCCCTGGAAGATTTCACACCTCAAAAAGCCTTATAAACCCGGAGCTTATTTCTGCGATTTTTTCCGAGCTCTTCTGTGAGTAAGTAGTTTAAATCAGCATATTTATTTCCTTCTGATTATTTTTAAACTTAACATTTACCTGATGTATGATTTCAGCCACCGGTAATTGGTCTGCGTAAGACAGCGCCTCGCTCGTCTCGTTCTGTTCACCAGAAGTCCTGAAGCAAAAAATAATAATAAAAATAATAATAAAAAAAGCCATTAGTCTCTGTGCAGCAGACACACAAACACTTTATTTATTTATTTATTTATTTATTTTTAAACACACCACTGGCTCTCTGATTGGCCAAATAAATGCAATTAAATGTTGCTTTGTTGATCAGACAACATTTATTTGACCTCAAATCAGAGGAGTAATGGTTTGTAAACCGCATGAGTTAAAAGGAGACCTGTTGCGTCTGGCGAGAGTGAATTTTGGAAACAAATCTCCAGCTTCGAGACATGATCAATAAATGTTTGAGGGATGCGAGACACAACAATCCCTTAAAATCTTCTTTTATTTTAATTCTCTTTGTAGAAGACGGAACAAAGCGATTTTCAAACGATCGGTTCTTTGATCCGAGGGCAAATAAGCGCAGTTTAGTGTAAATTACGCAGGTGTACAAGTGATATACACCAAGTCTGTCTCGATTTGTGCTGTAGACATCTATGTAGAAACCATAATGCTTGGCATGTCACCCACTGCTGCTTTCCCTCCCTCATTATTTCCATGGATCTGTAGTAATATCTTGGCCCTTGATCCGTGCTGGCTAAGCTCTTCGAGGACGCGGGTCGATCGAGGGCGCTCAGAGAGCAGAAAGCCGGCCAAACCGCAGCTCCTTACACAAAAGGCTCCTGAAATTTAATTAGGGACACGGCTATCGATACACTTCCACCTGCTGACTGGAGCGAGGGATATGATTTGACGCAGGACCCAACGGAGCGAAACAAAGACCGAAAGGGAAAAAAGAGACACAGGAATAACGAGGAAGAGCGGATCGATATGAAGGACCGTTATATGAACGTATAGAATAGCCATCTAGATTGTGTGTCGCGTCAGGAACGGAGATCGTGTGTGAATCAGTATTAATAATAATAATAATACATTTTAGAAGCTTTTTAAAACTGTCCAAGTAATTAGGCAGGAACACACAATAATATCCGATCCCTTTTTTTAAAATTATCTTGCATCACGTGAATGTAAATAGATTATTCGAATAAATATAAAAAAAACAAAATTAATAGTGATTGATGGTTACAGTTTCTTGTGTAAGAGAACTATATGCACATTCTGACCGCGACACCTCTACATGCCTCGCACCTCCCTGTGAACCGCTGATTTACTTTGCATGACGTTTAATTAACTCGGTGCTCGACCGTTGACGCGACTGGGCCGTCCTGAATTACCATTCGTAAAAACGGTGGACAGGAAGCATAAAGGAGATAGGGGGAGTCTATTAAAGTGGAGCAATCCTCTTAATGGAGGCGAAAACAAGTCTGTGAGGTAGCGGAGTAGCGGAATGTGGGTTCTTTATCTCCGCTGAGACACAGGAAGAAAGTGGGTTCGGTGCCGGGCTGAAAGCGGCACGACAACCTAAAAATGCTAACGGCTCACAGCTTCCACGGCCCTGGCTGTGAGCCACATGCAGGAAGATCCCGAGACGAGATCTGAATTGCATTTTAATAATTTTCCGTGTTTGTTGTTTCCAGGTCTGGGAGTTGCATAAACAGGCCAATATTTTGTTGTTTGTTTTTGTCTGGAACAGAACCTGGCAGACATGGGCTCGACTTGATGCATTTTAAATTCTGTTACAAATTCCAGTCACCTATTTTAATTTATTTTATTTTATTAATTTGACAAATTCTAAGTATACACTGTATATACTTTACAACCTTGTTTTGCTCCACTGTGTTATTACACCTTGGGGTCAAACATGGAAAGTGCTACGAGCATTAATAAAAACAGACTTTGGGGCAGGAAACACGCTGCCCCATGCTCACTCTGAACTCTGGAAGACCTACGTTGGGCATGAGCGTTCATGACCGGGTTGCCAGATTGGGCAGGTTACTAAGATTATTATTTATAGCAGATTTATAGAACACTAGTGTAAGTACCTGTCGTTCACAGGAAAAGAGTTTATAGAAAATAATTTAAAGCTAAAAATAAGATGATCAGCTTCAACGTAATCAGTGATATTCCATATATCTATTGGTGCAGGTGTTTGTTTACATTTGAAGTCGTTTATTTTACAGTAGATTATTAAATCAGGCACATGACAGCTCATAACATCGCTCAGCATTTACTTTACAATTTCTTTTCTCTTGTGGTGCAGTTTAAACTTCAGGCAGATACCCAAGTACTGCAAATGTTTCATTAAATGCATTAAAACATACACTGATCTGTCCATTCAACTTTGAAGGTTCAGTTTTCATAGTCTACTTTACTTTTTTGTTTGTTTGTTTTTGGAGTAAGCCATGCTGTGCCGCGTTTTTGTTTCTTGAGGATTTTGACGACTTGTACAGCAGGTGAATTACATGGTCGTTTCTGTCTCTCCATCATACTCTACGGGAAACTATTGTGGTGACTGGTTCTGTTGAGTGACACATATAGCCACGCCCACCTCGAGGGAAAAAGCAGAAAATTAAGGAAAAAAAAATAAAATAAAAATGCACACGCTAGGTGCTGTAACATAATCCGGCACATAACTGCTGATAACTTCACTTCTACTCAATATTTTCATTTTATTTTTAGTGCAGGTTTAACTTCAGCTAGACACCCAAAGTACTGCAAAAGTTTCATTAATCTCTGTCCAGCCAGTTTTCTGAGACTGGTTTCGGGTGTTCCAGTGTATGAAACGTAAAGATATCATTAAAAGAGTGAGTACTGATCAATGTACAGACAAAATCTCTCTTCTATTCATATAGATGTATTAAATCTAATATATTTATGCAATGTGTAAGTGAGGGTCATTCATGTACAGAAGCAATCTTCTGAAGCGAAGTACCATCTGTCCATCTTGGAACCTCTGTAGTCCAACTCGGGACCGTGGAGGCCAGTGGTGACCGTTGTATTTTTTCCCATTTGTAAAATGGTAAACTGTGGTAGGACCTCTGATCAACATTCAGACGCACATTCACACACTATGGGCAATTTGGAAACGTCAATTAGCATAATATGCATCTCTTTGGAGTGTAGGAGGAAACTGGAGAACCCTGAGGAAACCCACCAAGCAAGAAGGAAAAGGGGAAAGTATGCTGTCGATAATGCAAGGATTATCAGGAATGTGTTTGTACCACGGTGTGTAATTACTGTGGTTAAATAAAGGTATGTCTAAAATGAATGAATGAATGAATAAAACTGTACTCTGGCTTCCGAGTGGCGCAGTGGTAAAGTGCTCGCCCTATCATCCGGAGATCGCTGGTTTGAACCCCGGGTGATGCTGTTACCTCTCACAGCCGGAGGCTTAGAAAGAGCTGATTGGCCGAGCTCTCTCAGAGGGGAGGGATAAGAGGTACTCGGTGCTCCCACATTAACGACGGCTCTACAAGCCAATCAGGGGCGTCTGTGAGCTCGCATAAGCGAAGGGAGCAGATAGCGCTGTTCCTCCGAGTGAGCAAGCAGTTCGAAAAAAATGGTCGGTGACGTCACGTGGGTCGGAGGAAACACGTGGGCGGTCTACGGCCCTCCCGACTGAGTGGCGGTAGGAGCTTAATGTGGGAGCCCCCTAGTGACTGGGAGGAACTGGACACGATTAAATAGGAAACATTACTGAGGATGGAGAAAATCTGAAAAAATTGGGGGAATTATTATTTTTTTTTATAAACTGTACTCTGGATGACCCTGTGATGTCGATTCACTAGATAATAGCCTTTACCACAGATTAAGTAAATTAATTTTGTTGAGGCTGGGTCAATAGTCCCGTTCTGCTCCACCAAAATCCTGAAGAACCTTCACAAGTTTCCTGCTCCTGCAATTACTTTATCAAATGCATCTGAGGCATTTTTACTGTATTACATTTCTATTTTCAGACAACGCATCATAATCAAACATTATCTACAATACGTGACACACGTTTCCCAGAACCTAATCCTCGTTTCCGAATAACACGACGACTTCAGGCTCGCAAAAATCTTGATCCAAGTTCTTTCAGAAATCGCACTCGTGCCCCAATCGAAGATGCTTTACAACCGATTAGCGTTCGAAATGAGGATCGGCTTGTCTTGTTCAGCGTGCGCCCTGGGCGCTCGCTCCTCCCTCCGCTCCTTCTCCATTACCGTCCCGCTGATTAGCTCGAATGTGGCGTGATTTCCCCTCCGAAGCCTCAAATTAAAATGGTGATAATGAAGCGCCTCTCCCATTAATTGGAAAAGCTGTCGCTTGGAGCTGCTTGTGCTAATGGAGGCGGCGGTTAGTGCGTTTCCAGCACTAATTTTCCCCCCTCTCTCTCTCTCGAGGAGGAAACAGTGTCCCGCTCGCCCGCTTGATGATAAAAAAACAACAACAAAAAAACACAAATAAATATTCATCATATTTTTTGTGTGAAATTGCTACCTCCAACTTCTCCACATCAAAACAATGAAACACTGTGGAGAGGGTTTTTTCCCCCCTCATCACACTCTTAAACCTTCTTCATGCTACACATTTACTCACTCTACAGAGTGCTAAATTGCTAGTTGGTTACTGACTTACCTACCATACCTTGGTATGGTACCTACCATAGCTTGTCCTTAGCTAGCTAGCTTGCTTCCCAATTCACACATTTAAACCTGGTTACTGTATAAATAAAAATTGCAGTGACATTTGAATGCAATGAACTTCCTACTGTGTTCAGTATCTGCAATCAGCTGCAAAATTACTGGCATCCCTCACAAGAAAAAGCATGAGCGGTCTATGCTAATTAATTAACTAATGCTATAAGATTGATTCTTTTTTTTCTAATAAGTTTCTCTCTTATTATTAAGAAGGATTTGGACACTCAATCAAAATAATAATAATAATAAATCAGAAGAGCAAATTCTCTAATTACGGCCCAAAACTATGATATCAGCCCCATGTCGTCATAATGAGTGAGGGCCCAGGGATTTGTGATATCTCAAACGGGTCAGCTGTGATAAAGTCTTAAACTTACACCGAAAAGTGATTAATAACTTTCTGTGTGGCCTTATATCAGGTGACATCATAGTGTGATGCTTTTCTTCTAGCATGTGCGGCCTATGTGTACACATCACAAATGTTAACACTCTCACACAGACACACACGTGCACAAACACACATATCACACACATACTCACATCTCTCTCTCTCTCTCACACACAGACACACTCGTACATCACAAATGTTAACACTCACACACAGACATCTCTCACTCTCGCACATGCTTTTTGGAGGTCTTAAAAAAAAATTCCCCCTCTTCCACACACACACACATACACACATACACACATACACACATACACACACACAGTTGACATGACAAATATTTAGGGCCCAAGTTGACATCAGCACTATATAGTGTGTGACGTGTGTGAAGTTGTGCGGTTCACCCGGGCGGCGATGGCTTTTTGTAGGTCTTAACACAATAGGTTGTGCGGTGTGCCCGGGCGGCGATGGCGAAGGGTGCTTGGGCCCGTCATCGTTGCTTGCAACTATATTTCATTTTGGTTTTCCTCATGGTGATGATGTTTTTTTTTTTTACAAATTATATTCATATTAAATTAATGTTTTAATATAAAAAATTTTTGACATGCCAATGACTTTAACTCATTTTTTTAATGACTTTCAAGTTTTAAAGGGCCCTTATTTTTGTATTTTTTGTAAAAGGTTAACACAGGTTTTCTGTTATTTCAAGGTTTCAAGTTATTCCTTATAACAAGTTAAAACAGCTCTTATAACAAGTTAAAACAGCTCCCCCTATGTGTGGGTGTGTGTTAATGTGGCAAATGAACTACACAAATATAGATAATGAGAATGCATTTTATATAACTTTAACTCCGTTTATTTCACTCCTCATCCAAATGTGCTGTTTCAGTGTCTATGTAAATGAGCTACTGCAGAGCAGAGCAACAAGCTGAGGGGAGGGGCTATACTTATATGAGGTCACAAATCTAATTGGCTTGTTTAAACCTGAACGATACAAACATGGAAAACATGAGTAAAAGCACTTCCTCACCCTCTACAGAACGTATCCTGTACAGGCGAGCGGGAAGCCTGGAGCCTACCTAGGGGACTCTGGAGACAAGGTGGGGTACACGCTGGACGGGGTGCCAATCCATCACAGGGTACAAGCACACACACATTCAGATGTAATTAATAATTAATCAATCACGTCCTCCTTACCTGCTCATTATTATATTAGCTAATAGCAGATTTGAAATCTTTTCGATCTGGGATTTGAAAGCTTCACTCAATGAGAGGCCTGTGATGAAGACAGTGGGAGAAAAAGTACAGTGCACTACTGCCATCTTGTGGTCTCCTTGATAAACTACACCTGAATGACTGTGACACGTCCTACAAGACACAATCATTACTGACGATGCATCATTACTCGTGATCAGTAAAGGAAACTTATTCTGCTTCTAAGTACAATTAATAGAGTATGTTTATATAATCAAATTGCTGTTTAATCTTTGCTCTATAAAGTATTTGTGGCAATGTTTTTTTTTTCCCCCATGGAGAAAATTGAAATTCATTGATTCAAGAATTAACAAATCATTTGACATTTTCTGCAAGGACATGTTTAAGGAAAGACTTACAGAAAGAGGTGAAGCTGGACTTTTTCTCAACATCTGTTCCGACATGTTGTGGATTTTCAAGTTCAAAAAAGACACAAGAAAATATAATTGTTTGTGTCATCATCTTAAACACACTATGTTTGTGACTTCGATAAGGATCAGATCACATGTTACGGCAAATTAATGCAGGAAGCCAGTTAATTCCAAGGGGTTTACATACTTTTTCCACACACAGTCTATGTGTCAGTGGATCTCCAATTTTCTGACTGGCAGACCACAGGCAGTAAGGATGGGCGGTCATGTCTCAGCCTC
>JAQQZT010000001.1:32492519-32547441 GCA_030068275.1 Clarias platycephalus
ATGGAAAACATTGTTTAAACCCTTTACAATGAAGATCTGTAAAGTTATTTGGATTTTTACAACATTATTGTTGAAATGCACAGTCCTGAAAAAGGGGCGTTTCTTTTTTAGCTGAGTATATATATATATCTATAATACCAGCACATTCATGCAGGTATCACTTTAGCTACATCTTCACTATAGCTCCAGCGCTACACTAAACTAACCCAGGAGACAAACTGATATGCAACTGAGCATAAAATCTATTGTGTTATGAATCTTTTTCCCTAACAGGAGACGACCATCACTGAGATCAAGCAGAAGATCATGAAGCTTCCGGATGCCAGTGGAATAGTCATCGAC
This sequence comes from Clarias platycephalus, assembly GCA_030068275.1. Classification (NCBI taxonomy): domain Eukaryota; kingdom Metazoa; phylum Chordata; class Actinopteri; order Siluriformes; family Clariidae; genus Clarias; species Clarias platycephalus. The sequence goes on from JAQQZT010000001.1 coordinate 32,492,862, forward strand.
GGCTTTCCCCGGGACGTGGCGCAGGCGCTTTCTTTTGAAGATCAGGTAGGCGAGAGAAGCAAAAAATACAACGTTGTGGCCGCGCCTTGCAGTGTGTTAATAGCTAATCAGCAAAGTATTTATGCAAACTAATTGACAGCTTGAGAGCTAAAGAATAAGTCCTGAAGCATTTATTACTTTTATATGACAAATAAATGGCCAATGGTTATGATTTTTTAAAGAATCCTGTCGTAATTTTTAAATATAGGTTTAATATCATGGAACATCCTTGTTCCAGGCTTGTTATTACCGGACTACCATTTTATATTTTGACGATCACAAATAAACATGAACTTCCTTTCACACCGGGATCAGTGACATGCAGGAACTTTGGGCTGCCGTTCCTCAGCTGCCTTTTTTTTTTGTGCAACCTCGATTTAATCGAGAGCAGCGTGCTAATTTTGTCTGATTTGAACAGGGTAAGTGCTGCAAGCGGAACATAACATGTCAGCATCGGAGCAGCTAATGGATTCTCTCACAGCTGCGAGCCAAATTGACTGAAGTCGATTACGGAGTTGGAAAGCAAGGGCTGCTATCTTTTAAAAAGTGCTTTAATGGCCTAGTGTTGAGGGGCTTTGTGGAAAGTCTGGCTCTTTGGTTGTCAAGATTGTCATTAGCGCTGCATCGAAGGGACTTTTATGGGCGGAAAATGGTAACTAAGCTGCCAAAAGGAATCTAACCTGGGTGAGTTTCATTCCTTCGGTAGTTGTTTGGTCCAGTCGCTTCCTTTGGATCTGACAGCTATATTTACATTTTGCGGCATTTGGCAGATGCCTGTACTGTATGTAGTGGCTACGTGTTGCAGTGGTTTGAACCTATAACCTTCTGATCTATAGACCTATAAACACCGAGCTGCCCTCGAATCACACAGGTGGTTATGTAGAAGAATCAGTTGCAGGTTTGTACGAAGCAATGCCTGATGCTCAGGTCCTCACATCTCCTCATCTGGTTTTATAGAGAGAGTGATTCGCCTTGAAACACAGTTCTTGGTTTCTGAATAAAAGGAGACGTCGTATCTCTGATAACTGCCTTGCAACGCAAGTGACTTGCAAAAAAGATTTGAAAAAGAAGAAGAAGAAGAAGAAGCCAGTACCTCAGTCAGCTGCTCATAAATCCATGTGTCACTTGCCACAATGTTCTTCACATGACGGCCCATTTCCTGTCTTAGATACGGACTAGCGCATGATGGATCCTGCCTCCAGACCTGAACATACTTGTCATCCCAGCGGCAGGGCATACATACAGAGATAAGGCCTGTTTATGCTGCTTCTAAAAGGATTAAGCAGCACGTGTTAGACATCTGTCTGGGAGAAATTAGTCGCAGAAAAAAAACAAGTGGTGTTAGGGAGTTCATCAAATTCGAAAAGAAAAATGAAGGTTTTATCGCTGGAAACAAGCTAAGATCGGCTTGTCGTGTCAGTGGGAGAGAAGGTCGAGTCTTATCGATTGAGAGAACCACAAACATTGTTTGCAACAAACAAATATCTGTAAAATGAACTGAGGAATTGAAATCTGGTGTAAAATCTGGAAGAGCCGGGTTCAACAGCGCCAGTGTTTGTTATTCAGAGTTAATAGCGTGTAGCGAATTGCATCAATAAAGAAGGGTTTTAGGGAAGCGCTGCAGAGTCGGGGCAGGGAGTGGATTAGGAGCGGAGACAGGAGCAAAACCCCCGGCTTTAGATGTAAAGATGACAGATTCAGCCTCGCGCGCCGTCCAAATGTCAACTGAATATTACTGGAAAATGTCAGCTGGCGGCAAACAGACTGATGTTTTAACGCATCAAAGCAGGGAAGAAAATATAGACATGATGATGTGGAGTCAGTTTGCCTTTCACCGGCAAATGCTGAATGATGTTTATTTTTTTTGTTGCTGTTGTTTGTTTGCCAGAGCTGTTCTGCGAAGACGATGAGCCACACGTTGTGTGTCATTATGACGCTTACAAAAATGCCTTCAGGAAATGAAGTAATATTATGGAATTGTTCAGAACTGTACTGCCCTGCTTCAGAATATTAAACACGCCAGATAAGGAGGTTTTATTCTCTGGAGTAATTTAAGCATCTCAATTTTCACATTTGGTTACAGTAGGCTGTAGTGTAATGTAAGTTGAATTCATAGAGAGAGACAGAAAGTCAATAAAGAAGAGCGAAGTAATATATGGCAGCTTTTTTGCAGCAGAAATGTAAAAAATAGGATAGATGGAACGAGGAAGTACGGAGCACATGTAGTATCTGGAGAGCCGAAGATGGTGAAAGGTGGCAGGAAAAAATAGATGGAGATGTTGGTTTTCTTAGCATTGGCAGGGAGTTTTATTCTTCGCAACAGTGGGAAATACTTTGTTTTTTCATAGCAATAAAAAAAGAAGCCATTTTTTCACTCAGGATTATGTCTCAAAGGAGGACAGTGGAACGAAAACAAATAAAGCAAAGAATTGAAGATGGCAATTCAATAATGAAGATTCTCCATGCATGAGTATTCCAGGAACAATCCTATGGTTGGAGCGCTACCTGTTGTGTCTTTTAAGCGAAAAAAAAAATCCTCGAACTGCTCTAAGGAAACAGCCCTGCACTCCAGGGTTCCAATGATCGGACAGCTCGGGAGCCAGATTGCACAAAACGGAGAAATATCCAGAAAGTTTGGTTGCTATGGTGATGGGAATGACTTCCTCAGAGTCTGAGTGGTGTACCACTACAACAATGGTGGAAGAATAGAAAGACTGAATAAATAACTAAACAAAAAAACAAAAACAAAAAACGATCCAAGGCTCTTCAGTTTTGCTGGATGACAGACAACTGATAGGAAATTAAAACCCTTGTTCTCGTCACCGTAGCAACAAGATTGGAGCTCTGGTATGAGATAAGATATGATTTTCCCAACCCATATTTGGACAAATCAGGTTCTCTAGATGTATCTTGCTTTTCAATTTTTGCACAAATATAGATTTGCAACTGGCTAATAAGTGAGCTAGGGTTTAATTGCCTTCTCAGGATGTCGCTATGGTGATAAGAACTTTTATTTGTGAAATATACTGTATAAATACTCCATAGCAGCAACATACAGTAGTATACGTTTCCAGTGCTATGGTTGCTATGGTGATAGAAACTTCTTCTCGAATGTTCTGGAACTTTTAGAAGACCACTAATATTATAGATGATATCCAAATCTGGATTTCCATTTGACCAATCATCCGGATCATGACCAAGAAGCATCTCAGGTGCTGTAGTGAAAAGAAGAACGTTCTCAAACATTGATTGGTTGAATATTGGACAGATATCGAAAAGATAAGACAGGAACACAAATAACAAGTGTAATTTGGCTGGACCACAGTCCACTAACTGGAGACCGTGTTCCCATATGGTCGCTACGGTGATGAGAACAATTCCTCCAATGGTGTAAGATAACATGGAAATCTCCTTTCCTGTATCTTTGTCTTCTTTTTCCACAAATTTCCACTAAAATGTCTGAACAGTGAAGATTGGGAACATGGTGAAGTCACAAAGATACATGATTGGTTTCCCATCCTGTTCTCTGACAAATGGTTTGTTTTGGACGTTCATCTTGATTTTCCATAAACTATCCAGTCCAGTGCAATCCGAGTTTAAGCATTCCCCAAGTTTAAGGTTAAATTCTAGATGACCGACCATAATTCAGACAGTAATTGAATGAAGTTGTGACATCTAGGTCCATTCTTTTAGCATGATGAGAACTCAGCAATGGCACCGAAGTAAGAGAGTGAGACTTGGTGTCTGAAAATGAATAGGGCCATGAAGACCACGATGATAGGCTTAAGCTGAACAGATGAAACCTAGAGGGCACAGGGACAGAAATAGAATTACCCAGGGGAAATTTCTATATGAAATGGGATGGCGGGAAGAGGGAGTGTGTATCAGCCAGAGCCATTATCTGTGTATGTGTTCTATCTGGCTAAAGTGGCCTTTGAAACGTCATTTCAGGTCTCCGTTTTTTATATCTAACCTCAACCGTACTCCCCCTGTCCTTTGTTCCTCTCTCCATGGAATAATTTCCGAAGCCTTGTGCCACATTTTTCACAAACAGATTAATGAGTATTTGATGTTCACCCAGAGTAAACGTAAATTAGCCTGGCTGTGTCAATGTTTGATTTGGAAACGTGTGATGTTTGACTCCGAGGCTGACGGGAAGACAAAAACCAAGCACACCAAGAGTGTGTATCAGCTTATTGAGTAAAGTCCAACAAAGGTCCCTATGGCATTTCCCCCGACTTCATAACATATGACTTCATAGCCATGACTGTTTGCTTTGGGATGAAAGAACTATTAGCTGGTAGAGATGTTATGGTGTGGTTACTAGATACAGGTGTGTGTGTATTTGTCTACTTGGATATGCAAACATCAACAGCACGATCATGACAGCATAATAAAGGTGTGATTGAATGTTTGATTAAATTTCTTCGGCCTGCTTCTAACATACTGTACTTTACACCAAGCAAACAAGGAAACGTAAATGATTACAGAAATAATCCCAATTTAAAATGTCGTGACTGGTTACAGTAATTACTACATACTTAAAGCACCCATAAGATTTCTGCGTTTGTTCCTGCTAGTGTTTCCATACTAAACGTTTTCCAAATAGAGCCTTCTGATGAGGCTAAGATTACTCAATTAATTCTAGAGCAATTAGATCCCAATTAACCATCAAGACTTCACAACTTGTCTGTATGTAGCTACTATAAATTAAGCGGCAACAGAAACTAACTTGAACAGATTACTTTTTAAACCTTTACACATAACTATAAAAGGATAAGGTGTTAATCAACATTGTTTAGATGATGCTCTACTGCGGCCCCTAGAACCGTCCGCATGCTTTAAATGAAATTTGGTGGTGTGATTTTGCATGGTCCAAAAATACTTTCCACCAAATTTTGCGTGTGTACCGTAAAGCTTTTAAAGGGAGCAACATTCCAATATTGGATGAACTTTTCCCCGTAAACTCTGTGATGTCAACGCAATTACAGCACCATTCATCTGAGAGATTTCTGTATTGGTTCCATGATGTGTCCTTGGGTGAGATTAAGAGTGAAATATATTATATTATATTAGAATTGTTTTTTATTGTATTCTTTAGATTTGTACTCCAGACCTGGTGGTTTTCCTGTCGTGCTCTAACCAGCATTTGAAGGAGCGTTTGGAGAAGCGAGCTGAGCAGCAGGGACGGCCAGACGATAACCCCAAAGCCACAGAGAGACGCCTCGCCAACTTCAAACAGAACGCAGTGCCACTGGTCAAGTACTTTCAGGAGAAAGGTCTCATCGTAACGGTAAGGAGACTAACTTGACTAGTGCATCTTGGAGTGTAAGCAAGCTTTAAACATTGGTTGGCATTTAAAGAGCTCGTTTCTTCTCTTACTTTTTGTAACGCTCTGGCAGAAGTTTCATCAAGTTTCATTCTGGAAGCCTGATGCTTATAGCATACAGCAAATTGCATCCTGTGAAACGTCTCTCCAGCATCCGACTTGTTCAGTGTAGCTTAACGACCTACTGCCAAGCTTGAGATGAATAATGAACCGTTTGTTTGACTCTTTTTCTTGTGTGGTCTCGTCAGAGTGAGCGACAGGATCGCATTTCTGGTGTATTAGGGGCTCTGATTTTGTGGGTGGAAAAAAACAGGAAGAATGAACTCTTGAACTGCTTTCCATCACTACTTCTTTGTTCATTGTTGTTTTTAACCAGATCGATCAATTAGCCCTGATACACTACATGCATTCTGTAATTATTAAGTAAAAAGTTTTGAGTGCCAAATTTAATACCAGGATTTATCGAAATCGTCCGAGCTTTACATCCAATACCGACTGAGAATACAGCGTGCAGCAACTGAAAATAACTGAAATTTCTTCACACTGCATGCTCAGTATGGTCAGCTGATCTCAGTCATTGACAAAGAGGGAGTTTGACAATGAAAATACAAAAAGTGTACTTTAGTAAGTAGCAGCTACAGATAGACATATATATATATTTAAAAGCCGTACTCAGATAATGGTTAATGCTAACGACTGAAGATTATCGTTCTGGTGCTGACTCACAGCCTGGGGATCCTGTAACTGGAGCCAGCTCATTTTAGCATTAATTACACCCAAGTAACAAGGGGAATTGTCCCATTTTCTCCACCCCCTCAGGTGAATAACCATGGAAACCAAAGAAACCTGTTAGCGAGAAGAAGGCGTCCATGCTGCATCAGATCTGTGCAGCTTCCTGTACCAAGAATATGAGTAACGCGAAGTACGGCTCGTTCCAGCTGTGTCCGCTTGTTTCCTTGAAAAATATATTTTTTTGTTTTTATACAAATTTCTATGAAAAGGCTGCACGGAGGATCAGATCAGCTCCAGCTGAATTCCTGTAAGAATGAGGATGATTGAGTTGTTTTGTGAGCTGAAAATGGACGCTTTTGCAGGACTGTGATAGAAATGGAACTTTTTCCATCTTAGAAAATGTTGCTGGTGATTTTTCAGGATCATTAAAAAAAAAAGAGCATTGAAATAAAAGTTAGTGTAAGTGGTCTACTATTAACATTTTCAGTAGTCTCTTGTTTGAAAGACCCTCAGCTCTCCTCGTGCCATTTCCAAAAATACTATTTCATGCCACCATGTGATCCACGTTTCTAATAGCAAATAAATTGGGCTACTTGAAATTCTAGGAAAAACCTATTCGTTTAAATGAAATGCTGGACTTCTGACGGGGAAGTGATGAGGGTCACCTGCGTACCTTCCCCTAACGCCCCACTGAGGTATACAAGGCACACACCTCACATTCCCTCAAAATGCACTGGACTGAAAATAAGAGCTCATTAGTGGCAGGTTGGAAGCGGCTGGAGTTCTGTTCATGCTTACAAAGTAAATGTGCCTTCTAGACTTTCATCTGGTACACAGTTTGAAAAGCAAATGGCAATGGAAATGGAGGAATTTTTTGAGGGAGAAAATGAACATGAGTGAATAGATGAATAATGGATGTATGGTTGGATGGATGGATGGATAGATGGATGAAAGAATATATGGATGGATAGATAGATGAATAAATAAATGATGGATGGTTGGATGAAGGAATATATGGATGGACAGGTACATGGATGCATGAATGATGGATGGATGGATGGATGATACATAGATGGATGGATACTGTATATGGATGATAAAAACATGGATTGATATTTGGATATATGGACAGATGGATATGTGGAAGGATGGATGGATGGATACATGGATGGATTGATGATACATCAATGAATGACTGGATAAAGGGATACATGGACAGATGGATGCTTGGTTGGATGGATGGATGCTTGGTTTGATGGAGGGATGGATGGATACATGCATACATGGATGATGGGTGGATGGATGTAGGCATAGATGGATGGATGGACGGATGGATGTAGGACTGGATGGATGTAGGGATATATGGACATGGATGAATTAATTAATAAATGGGGCATGATTACAGAGATGTTTGAATAGAACCTGTATGTATGGATGGATGGATGGATGTACAGCTTTCCTTCAACAATTACAAACAGTTTTATTTAGAGTGTGTCTGTAACATGCTGCAATAATTAAAATAACAGTTAATGAATGGTTATGTCTTCTTCATGCCAGCTAACCCCCCCAGCACACACACACACACACACACACACGTACTTCTTTAAATGAGACAGGAGAGGAGCAGCCGAGTAACATCAAGGTGAGAAAAAGAAAGGAAAAAACCACAAAGCAGGAAGACGCTCGTTTAAAGCAATCTGGAGTGAAACGGAAAGCGAAGAGACAAGAGACAGCACTTTGTTGGATGTGTGAAACGCTTCTGAAAGGTCACGAACAGACACAAAAAAAGCAGTGATTGTAGACTTCGTTTACAGAAGCAATTTCCTGTTCAGAGTGAAGCCAGTCCTCAAGACAAGTAAAGTAATTAATTGCGCAGTTATTAGATGTTCACGTACAGGTCAGCTTTTAATCTGATCATCCGCAGTAAATTGACATTTACAGTACTGACATTTTTCTTCACCTGTCGTTCATACTTGTTTAGAGTTAATTCGTCTGTAGCTGAGCAAGTCGGGGTTTGGGATTTTTTTTTCTTTCTGAATCTTGGCAGGAGCGTGAACAGAGGAATTCAGTGGCACCACTGGGGTACTATAGTGGAGCGCAGAATCTCTTTATTAGGGCATGTCCAAGCTTTATGGTAATAATCCAAAGTGGAGGTGAGATCACTCCATCCAAGGCAAGTCCGTAAATGGTATTAACGACACAAGCAAGCCGAGGTCAACATCAGAAAAGTAGGAGAAATGGGAGCGAGCTCGAAATGCACAGAGATCTGCTATAATTAGACCTGCAGCATGAGCGCCAGACTAAACAAACAGACGAATCAGACACAACAAGACTAAATATAGAAGAACCAGCACGCAAACAAAATAAACCTAAAGCTGCTTTCACGCGTGGTGTGTACATTTTATTTCTACAGAACGAGAGCTAGCAGAGTTAGTAGCAGCTTGCTTAGCAACCCAACTTGCTAACGATATGAGATTTATTCTTATCCTTAATACTGATCGACTCTAGTGATGAGAAGGCAGTCTGTAGGTTTGATGTGAGAAATTTAAGAGCTGCTTGAGCTGGTTTTTGTGTGTTGTGACATCACATTTTATCAAATATTATCTTTGTGATAATGCCATACAGTATGTCGTCTCATTCCAACACACAACCTGATTGGTCATTAGCACAAAAAACAATAAAACTAAACTTTTTCTCAGAATGTGAACTGCTCCTTTGACACAAAGATGTTTCTCAATACCGCGTATCCTTCATCATCTCACGGAAATAAATATATCGTAACTTGTAAGAGGAATGTACGAGAATCATCACGAGTTTAGCACCATTTTAAAAAGTTCCAAATTGAGTTGTGTTTGACGCTTTAGTGCTAGCAGCCTAATTAGATTAATGTCCTACAGCATGTTATTATTAGCTAGAAAATCTAGCGATTGGGAAAATCATAAAACCGCACAGGTAGCTAAAATTAGTTACATGGAAAGCTTGCAGTTATGATGTACCATTTAATTGTGATTGCTGCGTTGCTGATAATTGAAGACTGTTTAATAATTAATTAGCTGATTAATGCTCTTTAATTTCTCAACCATAAAATTTTTTATTAATTATTACAGTTTGTGCAAGACGGCAAATATATCAGAAAAATATCAGACCCTATGACAAATGAAAAACACATTTACATTACAAAGAGTTTTTTCAACATGGAGCTGACTTGTGTTGAAAAAAAAATTATTTTTTTTTGTTTACATTGTAGTTTTAGCTCGATTTCTAATTAATTTTAAATTATATTTTTTAAAGCTTACTGTAGTTTTTACCAAAAAACTAACTAAAACATAAACAATTTTATTGATATCGACTAATTAAAATGTAATATTTGTAAAAAATTTGAGCGTTTTTTTTGTTTCATGACGTCAGAAGCGTTCAAGTCAAACAGGGACTTTTGATTGTGCAGAATAACAGTTCTGAGATTAAAAACTTCATTTCTCTATATAACCCCCTGATACACTAATGCTCGGACACCATCAAGGTAAAACGTTTTCTCAGTACATCAGAGCCACGATCACCCTGCCTGCTTCACGTCTGAAACACTGGCTTCCCAGGAACTCCTTTAATGACCCAAACATATGGAGATGGTTTGGAGCGAGGTCAATAACTCCCAGCCGAGTTCCTTTAATGATGTGCAAGTGGTGTTGGTGAATGATCGTGTGTACGGTTCACACAGGCAGATGCGTCTCTTCCACAATTTGGTGATTTTCAAGGATCAGACGTACCACTCGCTGAATGTTCACGGGATGTTCATTGCTTTCTGTGAAACGTACTGTGCTTGAAGTCTTCTGTAAACGTCAGTGGCTTTTACATCATCACATTCAGATTGAAAACGTAAAAAAAAGCCTCTGGTTTGCATATTGATGTGTAAATCTCATATCTGTTAGATGACCTGCGTTACGCGTCGTGATGAATACGGGGCGTCGCGGCAACCGATAACATTTCCTCCCCTGAGGCGAATCCAAACCTTTAATTTCAGACAAGCCTGCACAAATCGAATTCACCCTGCACCCTGAGCCTGACTACGCGCTCAGGCTTTCTTACACCGCTGAGGATAATTGGAAGTTATTGGATGATTTAAAAGGCGTTTTTTGGAGCGTCGTACTAAACTGTGCAGCAATCTGGAATGCTGTTATCACACGCAGGATGGTGTTTATTTTTATATGGAAGAAGGAAGAGCTGGGTACAATATTAATAATTCCGTTCGGTCATGTGGTAACACGAGTTCAGACCAACAAATAACAAGCATTTTGTATTCGTAGAACTTAATACCGGACAAAACAGTGGGATAATGTTGGACGTCATTGATGACAATGAATAAAGACAAGCGTCTATGAGTAGCGGAAAGACGTTTATCTCATTAGAATGAAGCAGACGGAATCGCGTTTCACAGCGTCAGAGTTTATCTCTATACTGACTCTCATAAGTAGAAAATATGTAAGAAATAAAACACTTGGTGAAATTTATAATGACTTTGAGTCATGCCATGCTGATATTCAGTACAACAGCACTCCCTCTCGCTTAATTGCTTAATTAACACCACTATAGTGCAAAATGTGTTTGTTAAAATAATAAGAGCTAAATGTTGTCAGAAATGAAATGGAATCAGATTGAGTGTTTAGTTCAACAACAATCCTTATTCATCATTTAAATCCTTTAAATCACTAATAGCTTTCTTTTGCACATAAGTCACAGATTTGCCATCATTTTGACCTTAACTGCATTACTCATCACCTGCTAATGGCTAGTACTCTCAGATATGCTCCTTAATTACTGCCGAGGCTGGAGGAGTGTCGGGTATTAATGCCGGGAGAAAATGAAATTAAACGCTTTAACTTATTATGTGGAAATTGAAACGGAAGCTATTCAGAAGGATATGCATATTCCAGGGATTAAACCGGCGATAATTACGGCCCACGCCGATTACAGACGTCATCCCCCAGACACCGAATTCTCCGGGGATATCACGCTGGTGTATCCGCGATTACCATCATCTAAAATGCGTGACATTTTACACCATAAAAAAATAAAGAGGAAAGGATTGTGATGATGCATTCAGGTGCACGTCAGGAACGTGTGGAAGGTGACGACAAGGAGGAAGGACGTTTTACAGTCACGTTCAAACGCTAGTACCCCCTCGTTTAATTCTAGATGTTTTTGCGTATAAATGTATAATAAAAATCATTAGATCATAGCGGGCCTCAGTATTCGGCAAGTCCCACCTGAGACGAACCACAGGGTGTGTTGTGTAGGATTGGTGAATGAGACGGGGAAAAATCTGCTGGGGAAACGTCTCCTTCTCCCAGGGGCGGTGAAGGGTCAGAGTTTTTATCTGTGTGACTCCCGTCTATCAGAAACCTCTTCACCTTTAAAGCCTCTCAGAAAGGTTTGGGTAAAGGATGTGGGCTGATCATTCACTGATGATCAATGGCTCTCTATATGTGAGGAGGTTTTTCATAAATCAACTTGAGAAAAACATTAAATCTATATACAGAACATATTTCACCCTGTACGCCCCCACAAAATGTATCTCAAACAGCTGTTTTAAATGTAATTCAGAAACGGGAACATAGATGCATCTGTTTTGGGAATGTAAGAAAATGTAAACTTATTGGTATGCGGTGCGTGATCTGGTTCAGAAAATACCGGATGGAAAATTCACTTTGTCTCCAATTATGTACATGTTAAATTGTCTTTCTGATTCACTAAATGTCATTACTTATCTGGCAAAGAAATGTATATTTATCTTATGGTCAACATCTCATGTACCGACTCTGAGGATGTTTTCTTAGTTCGGAAAAACTTACATACGACTTACAGAACAAAACGATTCTGACGGATTCGGGCCCCTTTGTAGGATCTACTTGAACAATCATGACCCTTGTGTCCTGCCCACCTTTTTTTCTCTCTTTTCTTTCTTTCTGTTATGTTTTCTTTTACTGGCCTCTTTTGCCCTTTGGTTTTTCCATGATCACTCTTTTATTTGAACAGATTATTGTTTATGTTTAAATGTTTTGCTGTGGGTGTCGATTGTTTATTGATCTGGCTCTGTTTCTTTTGTGGTTGGTTAAAAATCAATAAGAATATAATTAAAAAAAGAAAAAAGAAACCACAATTATCTTCTGGTTTAAAACGTTTATGTTTATTTTTTTAATAAATGTTTTATTTTTTAATTTTTTAATGTAGGTTTTAAATTTGAATCATTTACACACATTTTCACTTCCTACAGCATGTTTATACGCAGAGGGACACAAAGGATTATAAAGGTTTTTCACTTCGAGTAAATCTTCCGAGCGATCGTTTTATCCGTGTTTATCTCACTTCTCCTTTAGTTACTCCTTTAGAGATCTAAAACGCCACGCGGACGACTTCGGCTCTTCATTAGACGCTTTTAACGAACGGGGCGCTGTGGGAGAGAGGAGCGGTCCTGCGTTTCTGACAGGACACCGGTGAGATTCGGGACGGGAGGACTCGGAGGAGACGGAGTCATTATATCGTCCGCGCTTTTCTTTGATCTGTCTTTTTTCGGGAGGGGGGGATTGTTGCTGTCGCCATGGCGACACAGCAGCCTTCATTAGAAGGGATAGTGGAATGTGCATGGTTTATATGAAGTGGTCTAAAGCAACTTTTATCAGCACATTTTACACAAAATTCAGGGTTGTACAATTTGTCCATCTGTTACTCGATTCCTATTTTGAAATTTGAAAATGTTTAAAACTTCAAAAAAGAAAAAAGCAGCGACATGTTCGACACCAATATTTACACAAATGTATGCAATCTTAAATATTTATTTCTCAAATGACCAGAACATAATTACCATCAATGTAAAACACGCTGACGTTCCATTTTTGCGAAAGCTTACTTGTTAACTTTTATTAAATATGATTAACTTTTTTAATACATCATTTAAATATGCAGTCTATCGTCAAAAGTTCTGTAAGCGCCTTAAGTAAGAGATAAATCATAACAGGAAGTGCTGTTCGTGCACCATTTACTTTCATTTACAGTGTTTTATTCCACTTATCCAACAGCGTCATGTTTCTCAAGACTTTTCCCATTTTAAAAACCTAAACCATTACATTTAATATTGTTTTCTGAGATCCTGTTTTTGTCTTTCAACAGGGTCAAAGCAAACGGAATGATTCATAAATGTTGTTATTGTTGGTATTTCGGCTGTTCCCGTCCAGGATCGGCACCACATCCAGTGGCTGGGGTTGGAGCATTGAGTGGGAATTGAACCCGGTCCTTCCACATAGTGGGTTAGAAATCTGCCACTGAGCCACCAATGCCCTAAAGTCAATATCTGAGAGTAAAATGAATAATAATAAAAAATATTCACTTATAAATATAAATGAGCAGAATTCCACAATTAGGGTGTGATAAAAAAAATGTGTATTTTAAAGAAAGTAATGGCGCTAAGCATAGACAACAAGCGTCAGGTTTAATTTAATATCCTTTTTAAAAGTCATGCGCTCCACTGCCGACATTAATTGTGACTGATTCATCAATGCTTTCCAATCAATCAAAAAAAAAAAAACTCAAGATACAAGAAGGAACAGGAAGAAGCCCCCGTCTGACCTCGCTGCTGTTTCCATGACAACAGACTTAGCAGGACGTCGGAGCGTAGGAGTGTTCAGACGAAGCGTTCACTGTTACAGGATTTGGCAGGGCACAAAAGCTGGACTTTTTAAACGAGTCTCCGACGTCCTAAGCTTTCTCGACGTCTAGCAGGAGGACGTCAGGGACACTTTTACTAACCGTGGGACTTTTTTCTTTTTTTTATATATATTTCTAGGACACAGTGATAGAAATGCCGAAGGATAGTGAGGAATTTCCCACCAGGTCTTGCATCCACAATATACATACGTGGGCCGGAAACTTGAATAGGGACGTCTGTAAGCGGATCATACGGAGGCGGCGCAGATGCAGGTCGAGAGCTCCAGCTGATGCACAAATCAAGGATCAAAATGGGGAAAGTGTGCGATTCTTATGAATATCCAGATAGCAACTGTTTACAACCGTGGTGGCGGAAAAGCATCTCTCAAAACAAAACCGCATCTAAACCCTAAGGCTGAAAACCACATCATCAAGTGCTCCCTACTCAAGACAGGAATTCTAGGCTACCCTGAACACAGAGTCCCCAAAACCAGAAAAAGAATAGGTGACATTTTTCCAATCTTAAAGGTCCTGTATTTTTTTAAAAGTTGACTCAGGGTGGCACGCTGGCTCTGCACATTGGTTCGATTCACGCCTCTGTGTGTGTGTGGAGTTTGTATGTTCTTCCTTTACTTGGTGGGTTTCCTCCGAGTACTCCGGTTTCCTCCCACAGTCCAAAGACATGCAGATCCGGATAATTGGTGTTCCCAAATTGGCTGTAGATTGTGAATAAGTGTGTGTCCACCCTGTCCAGGGTGTACCTCGCCTTGTACCCTAAATCTCCTGGTATAGGCTTCAGGCGGTATAGACGAAGAGATGAGAAGTTGACACAGGTCTGCAGTTGTGTGTGTGTGTGTGTGTGTGTGTGTGTGTGTGTGTGTTCGTTCATAATCCAGCTGAAATACATCTCACATAATGCATTTTCTATACCTCAAGCTCCCTGCTCTCAAATCTCCCTGCTTTTCAGTGTCTGTGTACCGGAGCTACTAGCAGAATCCAGCACAGCTGAGCAACCAAGCGGGGTCGTCTTATATGATGTCACATTAGGGGGGCAAATATAATTGGCTTGTTTAAACCCTGGCCAACAAAACAAATGACAGGGAATGTATTTTTCCTCTGTTTAAAAATGACCAAAGGTGTGAATTTGGAAAAGTGTGAGCACCTTAACTGTCCAGGTCCTGAAGCTCTTGACGTGTATCTGTATGATTTTATGCATTTCGCTGCTGACACACGATTGACTGATTTGGGAATTGATTCCAATAAAATGCTAACTGTAGATGTCATGTTTATGTTTGTTGGCAAGTTAAAAACGACGTTTAAAGTAATGGCGTTTGGTGTACATGGGATTCTCAGTAGAAAGCCGACTGGTAACGCGTGTACTCTATCTCTGTGTGTCTGCTCTTCCTGCACAGCTGGACGCGGACCGAGACGAGGAGGAGGTCTTCTCAGACATCAGCCTGATGGTGGACAACAAGCTTTTCCCCACTAAAGAACCTGTAGCAGGTAATGACTTTAGGACTTCTTTAGACAGCGAACAGTACTGACACTGATCTTCATCTAACCTGGCACTCGGCGTACCTCCTCACTCACTGAGATACTGTGTGTGTGTGTGTGTGTGTGTGTGTGTGTTTGGACGTGGATGTTACTTGTCGGGATGTGTGTGTATTTGTGTACCTGCACACGAGGATAATAGTTTCAGGTAACAGATGGATTAGTCAGGGATCTCAGAACGTTTGGAGTCCGCTGTCGTCCTGACAGCCGTAACAGTTTTTCCATTTTCCGCTGTGACGGCTTTGAAAAACGACTCTGAGGAAATGTCAGGCCTGCTGTCACACAAAGGGTTGTTATAAAAAATTCTTAAAAGGTCCCCTTCTACTTCTTTAACAGAGTCACTTTGTCAGGACTGAATCCGTGTCACGGATGTGCCAAATCACCTCTTATTACGCTTTTAGGTTTGTGCTTTGTGGCCTTCGGTGAGAAGCAGAATGACTGTGATCTTCCTCCAGAGTCGATAAAGTCACCTAACATTAGAGGAAGTAATAACACGACCAGGGACGGAACCTTATTCGATCGTCGGCAGGAAATTTAATGTCATTAGGACAGAGTTAGAGGTGTGAAGGTAAACTGCTATAAGATTATTTATAGGTTTACATTCTTAATAAAAAGTGGCAGTATAACAGTTTAAGTTATAAAGTAAACGCGTTCATCTGTCACTGTTAAACTATACATAACTGTTTCATCATAGTGTTCGTCGGTATGGTAGTGATGGCAATGTCATTACGTTATACTGAATAACTTTTACTTTTAATGGAAAAACAATGATCTTTACATCAGAACCGGAGAAAATACAAGCTGACAATGTTAGAGGTACACATTCGGCTCATATAAACTACATTAGACTGTCATTTCATAACTGTCATTATGACGCCATCATGACACAGACATACATTATTTATAAAAATCATACACAATAATATGTTATTTTGCTGTCAATGCTGGTTATAAGTACTTGTTCAGGACACAATATGCTGTATTTCACCATTCTGTTATTCACAACTCATCATGTCATTATGCCTGTCATGCCTGTCATTATGTCATCATGACACAATCATATGTCACTCATACAAATCCTACAAAAATCTGTAACAGTGTCAAGGCGTGGTTATAAATACTCATTTAACTCTTAGTATACTGTAGGTCACTGTTAGCCTATTCGTACCTGTCATTCGTGATATCTGTCATTATGACGCTGTGATAGTCATACGTTATTGATGTATAATCATGCACAAATGTATTACGATGTTAAGGCACGGTTATGATGTATCTATTTACCTCACAATTCATCACAGTTCCACAATTCATAACTGTCATTAAGGTGTCTGTCATTATGCCTATACATCTTTCTTAAAAATCATAGGTTGTTACCGCATGATCCGAAGTACTCATTCAACTCTATATATGCCACGGTTCCGCTTTTCTTACTTGTCATTATGTCGTCATGACAGTCATATCTCATACATATAAAAATCATACACAAATCCGTCACTATGTTGTCAAGACATGGGTATAAAAACTTATTCGACTCTCACTGTACTGTATGTTACTGCTGGACTTTTCTTACATGTCATTTTGACGTCTTTGATTATGGAGTCATGAGCGTCATATGTACGTTAGTCATAAAAATCTTACAGGCATATAACCTTGATGTCAAAGCATTATATGGGTTACACAGTAAGTACTTATTCTATTTGCCATTTCACACTATTCATAACTCCGTCATTATGATGTCTGTCATCACGACATCATGGCAAAGTCATAGTCATGAAGAATTATACATACATCTGTAATTACATTGTCAAGGCACGGTTATATGTAGATGTTCAACTTGCAGGATGTGTCACTAACATTATATACAGTTCTGTCATTATGATATCGGATATTATGACATCATGACAGTCACATTATTCATAAAAATAATACAGAAATATTTTTATGTCAAAGCTTGGTTAAGCATACAGTAAGTATTCATTCAACTCAAAATGCACAGTATGTTACTGTTACACCTTTCTAACGTGTCATTATGATGTCTGTCATTACGCCGTTATGAAATATGCTATTCATAAAAATCATACAGAAATACTATTTAGATGTCAACGCATGGTTAAAAGTACTCGTACAAACCTGAATGTCACTGTTACACTATTCATGACTCTGTCATCACCATGTCTGTCATTACAGCATCATGACAGTTGTTTTTCATAAGAAAATAAAAAATCACATGTACTGTCTGTCATGTTGTTCATAAGTTATTCAAAAAAATATATATATCATAAAAGTTTTACTACACTGTCAAGACATGGGTATAATTACCTATTCAAAGTGCAATTTATGTCACTGTTACACTATTCTTAACTCTTGTCTTTATGTCATGACAGTTATATAATATTCTTAACCATGCTACATAAATCAATTCCCACCTGATGCCCAAACCCTAGCTGCTGGATGCAGAATAAAAATGTGGGGGTTGCGTCAGGACGGGCATCCTGTGCCAAGTCGTTGTGCAGATGGGATGGTCAACTTAAAAATGCTATATAAATCTGACAAAACATGCTTATACACACTTAATATGGACAATATAAAGTTAGTCCATGTTATCAGTTGGATTTCTGAATAACAGCAGCATGCACTGCATGTAGAGTAAGTAACTAAAAAAAAAATATATATATATATATATATATATTTTTTTTTTTTAATATATAAAAGCCATGCTAAGCTCCATAGAACCTTTGAACCTTTGAAGCCACAGGTGAAACAATAAGTCAGTGTGTGAAGCGGGCATCCTGCATGACTCTTGAACCGGGATGAAAGGCACCAAAGTGCAGCTCGGCGTTTGCTCTCGCAGTCTGTCAGAACAAATCGCTTCCAAGTGTACACGAAAAAAAAAAAAAAAACAGAAAACAGGATGAGGCTTTTGCGGTGGAGTAATTTATCAGCTTTCAGACTTGACAAAGCTGGAGAGTTTTGAAATGTACAGATACAGAGACCTTTTTCAGACCAATCAGAATGAAGAATATTTAAAAAAACGCCCTGGAGTGTAAAAGACTCGCACAGATTTCTCGTTCTAATTCATAATTTTTTTCTTCTATTTTTGTTCTTTTTGACTGCAGGTCCGAGTGAGCTTGACCTGAGCGTGCTCTCAGACAGCGCCAGCCTCGCAGACGTTCCGTCCAGGTTTGACGAGCAGGTACGCCGAGTGCTGTTAAGGTCACTTCCTGGCTTCTCATTCTCTCGTCATGTCATGCTAATAAGAAGATTTAATCCGGTGATTTAGGAGCGGCTCAGTGCTGTCCTTGTTATAATGGCGCATTAGCAATTATACTGTGTTTAGTGCACAGCTGAGTGCAACTGCTCCGGCTCCGGCTCGAGCCCTTGTCCTTGATTAAACAAACATAAAATTAATCCTCAAACCGCTTGCGGATGAGGACGGTCAAATTACACCAGGTTCAGCGGGATGAGTCAGCGCTTATGACGGCTATGATCGCTATGACGAGTGCTGGCTCCGTGTTCATTACGTGGGCGCTTTTCTTCATCACCGTCACAACAGACTGGGCCATGATCATGAACCTGCTAATAAGACTCACACACTCTTATATACACACCGCTTGATCCTGTGTACAGGGTCGCAGGGGGCCTGGAGCCTATCCCGATACACTGCGTTTATAACTTTCAATATATATTCTGATTTTCTCCCTAATTTAGTTGTGTCCGATTCTCACACGTCACTAGGGTTCTCCTAAATCAAGGCTACTACTCAATCAGGGCGGGCCGATGATTATCACGTTTCCTCCCCATTATAGGCTGTAGAGCCGTGATTGATGTGAGAGTGCTAAGTACCTCCCACCCGCCACGCTGAGAGCCCCACCTCATCTACAGCATCACATGGAATCGAACCAGCGATCTCCGGATGAATAGAAATAATAGTATAGAAATATAGTGGAACCTTGGATTGTGAGTAACTCGGGGTCGGTGAACGTTTTAAAAGACAAGCTAAATTTTTCAATAAATTTTAACTTAATAAATGAGCAAGGTCTTGATATACGAGTAGCAAGAAACACTGCTCTGTCGGAATTCTTTTCAAAGGTAAAGTGCAGGTTAATTTGTTTTATTTTAGCAGTGATTCCGTTAGTGTGTCGCTCACGCAGTAGAATAATCAACTTCTAGGTGGGAAGGGTAACTAAACCATCATGTAATTTTTTTGTTTCCGTAAAACACACTACATTTTCTTTTTTATTTCTTATTCAACGTACAGCGTTTGCTATAATAAAGGAAAGCTTAACACTAAAGGTCGTTCATATTAAATTACAAACTCATTTTCTTCCCCTGGGGTGTACAAACGTTTGCACTCAAATGCACAGTGCTAAGGAAAGTCAGTTACATCTCCGATCACTTGGGATGTGGGCAGAGAGCTGCACGGCAGATAATGGAAGTAAAAATACTGGCAAAGATGATGCACTTCTCAGCGTGTTTGTGTCTTTGTGAGTGTGTGGGTCCAGAGAATGGTACAAAGCGAGAACCCACAGCGCTCGGCGTGCTGGTGCTGCCCACAACCTGTTCACACCGCTCTCGAGATTTTCTCAACATCCTCCGCTCGGTTCGGCAGCGAGAACAAACAACTATTTCTATTAACGGCACGAATAATAAACACGCCACGATCCAAAAAGGCAAACTCCTCTCTCTCGGAAACGCGGTCGGATTTCGGCTTCTGTGTCGACATGTTAAACACGTTAAGGACGATCTAAAAATGTCCAACTTTTGTCTTCCCCACAGCGTGGTGGTTGGTTCGGTGAGGGCACAGACTCACATGCACACGTGCACTACATACACGTACACGTCGTATAGATGAATAAAGCCAGTGGTTTTTGTAAGTCTAGTGCTCAAAACACACAGGAGCGAACACTGCCCACGCACTCCTCCACAAGTACAGGAAGCGCTACACTCCTCCGTAACAGGTTAGCCTCGCTAATGAGCTGGAGCTCACCCGGGATTCATGATTCAGCGATAGTGTTGGAAGGAGATTTTGAAAAAGCAGGCCTACAGTCTGTACGAGGGCTTCATTTCCCTTTTTTTTTTTTGTTAACCCTCATACTGGTCGTATCTATAATCACAAACCAGTGTTTCCAGTTGAGATGCTTTTGCTTGCAGAACCAGCGCTTATATATCCAGTGTGGAGGTGTAGTGAGGTTAGTGTGTGTGCGTGCACAGATACACGTGCCTTCTTAGTGGTAAGTCATCGTCCCGTCTGGATCGCCCACATCGCCGCCGGCTCAGAATCATGAGCGACGTCCTGAAACGCCTACCTCGTTTTTTTTTCTTCGAAACATTACAGTAGCTCGCAATATTATCATGATGTGAACAAAACAATGTTTCAGACGCGGCGTACGGAAAGGTCGTGATGTCAGGACGACAAAAAACTCAAACATGTTGTTGGATTAAAATTTTTTAATCTGCACTGTGGACACGAGTTGTGCACTTGTTTACATGCGATATGAGTAAAGAAAAAAAATTCAACAAAACGTTTTTTGCCGCCGATCTCAGCTGTGGATTTTTTAATGTTTTTTTTTTTAGTTGTAAATGCAAACATTGACTCAACTGAAAGTTTACTCTTATGTTTCAGGTTGCTTCTTTACAAGCGCAACAACATGATAATAACTCTGTTGTAAAAAGAAGGTAAAAAATAAATGCTTTTTAAATGTTTTAACTCCTCTCTCAACCCCACCCCTACTTTTGTTGCATTTAAAAAAATAATGTTTAAATTGCAACAAACAAGGTGTTGGAAGTGTATTTAGTAATGAAACTTTGTGGTTTTACAGAGATCTTAAAAAAAAAAAAAAAAAAAAAATATATATATATATATATATATATATATATGTGTGTGTGTGTATTTAGTAATTAATATATATGTATATATATACAGTGTGTATATATATATATATATATATATATATATATTTATTTATTTATTTATTTAAGATCTCTGTAAAACCAGTTTCATTATAAAATACACTTACAACCGTGGTTTTTTAGGGCAACAAAAGTCGGGGTTAAACCTTGAATTGCGAGTATAATTCGTTCCGGAAGCATGCTTGTATATCAAAGTGCTCTTATATCAAATCTTTAATCATAATGTGTTTGGAAACACTATGATTAAGAAATATTAAAAAAACATGTATTACACCATCTTGTAAACTTTTGATCAGTGGCTGATTTATTATAAACATACTTACTTACTTACTATAAACATATATTTTAGACTCAAATGTAAAAACACACAGCAGTGATAATTATAATATTGTCTTTCGAATGTCTAGCACCACCTTGCTGCGATCTGAGGAGAATGCGTGAACATGGAGTGTGTTCACACGTACGCTGGTTGAATTAATGTTTGAATGGCAAAAGCAGCGCTGTCCGATTCTCACTCGCGCCGCATGAATGTGAACGAGATTGCAGTTTAGCGCCACAGGAGTCTACGAAACTGTGACTGATTCCTCTCTGTCAAGTAACAGAATTAATATCACGCTCTTGGAGAAGGGAAGCTTCGTAATCAGGGACAGTGAGTGTGGCTGTTTAAAAAATGTCATGTTTTTTTTTGTGCAGGCTATCGAGGAAGAGGGAGAGGAGGTGGTGGAGGCGGCAGGGTATACAGCAGAAAGTGAGTGATTTACTCGGACACACTAGATGTTAGCGTTAGCGCTATCTGAAACTGCAAGCCAGAAATAAATCAGAGTCAAGTGTTCAAGTGCTGCGAGTAGCAAGAAGGTGCGAATCAGCAGTTCTGCCCCAGGAGTCACTTCTACAGATTCTACATTCACCGAGCTCTGAGCTGCGGCCTGATCGAGGAGCGAACAGCACGAGGTCATGAACTGAAGGTTTTAAAAAGATGTGCGAGTTGTTCGCCCTCTGTGGTGGAAAGTGGTACTGCAAGCTAATTATTAGAAAACTTTTTCCTAACATAAAAAACATACCGTTTTTAGCATCGTAGTGTTTGATTTGGGATGCAGCCCAAAGTGTAGGTCATAATTACCCGCTCCTGTTATCATGAGCTGGTGTTATAATTGTGTTTATAATTTATAAATATAATAATCTGTTAGACAGACTTTTGCACTGATCCCACGTTGCTATGTTTTCACATCGCGGTCACTCTCTCGTACTCTTGTGATATCATAATGCATATAATGTAATAAGTAACAATAAATCGAGCTAACATTTTAAATTGCTAGCTAACCTGCTGGAACGTTCCCAGAAATTCATTGAACAACGTTCCTAGAAAATACGAATATAGTTTTTATAACTTTATACGATCTAAGAAAACTGGCCTGGGAACCAAAAACTATAACGTTCAAAGAACGTTCTGCTAAGCTAACATTGTTAGCTTTGTTAACATTGTTAGCTTGAGGCTGATACTTTTTCTAGCTAGCTAAAAGCTGATACGGAGAACAAGAATATGACACCTGGTCGTTTGCCGTGTGTATATTATTAAGTTCCGTCCAGTGTAATTTTTTTTTCTGTGAACTGATTTGACCTCCTCAGGCTCGCTACCGTAACTGAGCTAGATCTGTGTGAAGAGGAGTTTTTCTTATTTTCTGTATGACGTTTGTATTTTCTAAAATGTAAGCCTTCAAGCTAAATTCTGAACTTCTTGTCTTCATGTCCTCGTGACTTTTTGACCTGCTGTGTGTCTCTGACAGATTTGCCCACAGAGAAGAGAAAACCAAAGGTTATCTTCGTGATCGGTAGGTTTCGGTGACAAACCCTTTCATTAAAACGCTCCGCGCCGGCTCATTAGCACATCATCCACGTCGTGTAAATGTTCGCTTCTGTCTGTGGAATTTAACGGCGCTTCACATTCTTTTTACTGTACGTTTAAGTCGACTTCTTGAAACAGTGATTTGGACAGTACGTTCTATATGCACACACATTGTCATTATATTTTGGGGAGTGTTTTTATGATATCTATATCGATGTACTTTTTGCGTACGCGCATTAGGTCTAGCGACAATTCAATTAGCGTGGATCTGAGGGATTAAAGAGATTTATTTTGTTCAAAACATGCAGCGAGCATGAGCTCTGTCTACCGTAATGAAAAATAATCACTCAGTACAACCGCGCAGAGCAGAAAAGCATTTCAGGACGCAACACGTCAAACCTCAAGGTGGATGCGCGTGAACTGCAGGTTGAAGAACAGTCACCATGTATAGACTGGAAGACAAACAAACAGACCTGTCCTATGATGGACTCACACCCCGTCCAGGATGTACCCGCCTCGTCCCCTGCGTCTCCTGGGATAGACTCCAGTATACCCTGTATACAGTCCATGTTTTTATTTTTTTTATACATTTTTTTCAGATTCGCCGAGCTAATTTCAAGAGCACAAACTCTCCACTTAAAGAAAGATTGGAGCACGAGAAAGCTAATTATCTGCCTGTTCATACGGAGACGCGGCCGTGCTCTGTTAATTGGCGTCTGGTGTTAAAGATTAATGAACCTGTAGAGGAGGCGGGCTGAGTGTTTTCCTACTGGGTTTACTGTAGAGCCGGCTGAGCTTTACAGTTTAAGGAGTGTTGAAGATCCTCCTTCACCCGATGATCCATGAACCAAGTGGTGGTAATGACCGTGAGAGACTTGCTGGCGAATTACTAATGAATATCATTCCTGATCATTAAGGCGTAATACACACTTGTGTTATTATATCTCCCATTTTAATTCAGTGGTTTATTTGTATTTCAAACATCAGGACATTTGGACAGCGAGATTGAACTGGGGTGTTCGATAACAGTGAGGTTGTTAAGTGTGTGTGTGTGTGTGTGTGTGTGTGTGTGCGATTAGTGCGAGACACACACTTCTTTCTCCTTTGATGTCACATACACAAGCCTATCTAAGAGAAATGCATTATTGAGTTCTAAAAAGAAAGAAAGAAGAAAAGAAAAAAGAGGCGCGTCCGTGCATGATGTAAGAAGAAATTCATTAGCAACTCATGATGTTCTGGTAAATAATACATTATTTAATTAATAACTCATTTGAATAACTCATGGACAGTTTATTATTTCCCTATAACATCACATGCCCGAGTGTGTTACTCAACAGCGTCACACAAACCGCCGACATGCAAATCATCTCCTTCTAACAAAGCAACCTGTGTGTTCACTAACGTGTTCTGCCAATACATCCTGTTTGAATATCTGTGTGTGTGTGTGTGTGTGTGTGTGTGTGTTAGGCGGGCCCGGCTCAGGCAAAGCCCTGCAGTGCGAGAAGCTGGAGGAGCGTTACGGCTTGAGGCGTCTCTGTCCCGGAGACATGCTGTGCACCGAGCTGCAGTCGCACAGCGAGCGAGGACGCTACCTCCGAGACCTGCTCGAGAGGGGACGCCAACTTCCTGAGGTGTGAACGACGCCGGCGTAACGCAACCGCCGGCTACAGAGCTACAGTATAAATGTACATTCATGCTTCGGTCATGATGCGTGCGGCGTCCTACGAACACGTCATAACGCTAGTGCTGGTGCTGGTGATATTCGGCTCGTTAAAATGGTTTAGCGCGACCCGACAGGAAGTCCCACAATGCACCACTGGCGGAGTTCTCAGTTCGTGTTCGCAGGGAGACGTTTTTTTTTTTTCCTTTTTGATTTGAGAGTTTGGCGTGTGGCTCAGTGTTGCGCCTCTGCTAATCTGATGAGTTATGATTCGCTGGAGTTGCCTAGCAACAGGCACATCATGAACTCCTTTAGCAAGGCAGGAATCTGACTTTGCATCTGTTTGAGTGTGAAATGTATTTACTGTACATTTTTTTATTTTTTTTTCTACAGATTTAGGGGGGAAAATTAATTTAAAAAACATGGAAAACTTTGAATTTTGTACGGCTTCCGTGAGCCGTCCGTGTAAGAATATTTTAAACATCAGTTATCGACGCCTCAGATTCCGTCTTTACGTGAAGCTCCAGAAATGCCAGGATTCATCTGTCAGCAGAAACAAACACCACTGACCCAGTTCCACTGGCAGCCATGCATGCTCCTGTCATAACACTGCCGCCTTCATGTGTGACAGATGATGTACTGTGTGTGTGTGTGTCCACTGCTGTAGGAGACTCTGCTGGATCTGCTGTGCGAGTCGATGGAGTGTACAGTGCGACAGGGGAAAGGCTTCCTGGTCGCCGGCTTCCCGCGGGATCTGAGACAGGCTGAGGAGTATGAGGCCAAGGTCAGTGTGTGTGTTAAAGAGAAAGAGATGCTACGTGGCAAAATATTATCATAGTCCATGGCCTTACACATCTTTATTAATGAAACAAAGATATATATATATATATGACACATTCGTATCACCACGAGTGCTGATAACAGACAGTAACAGCACAGGGACGTATATGTACTGTATAGAGATACAGAATCGGCCACGTTGTTTTATTTACAGCTACAAAGCTAAATAGCTCCAAACACGAGGCTGAATCCTAAATCCCTCTCTAATCCTTGATCAAGGGCACTACTTGGTGTGTGGAACAAGGGATCGTACGCCCTACATAGTGCACTAGCTTTCCGTTTAACGCTATTTGGGATTCGAATCCAGAACCCGGAAGTTAACGGAGCTGATACTCTAAAGTGGAAATATAAAGTAAATCTCATGGGTTTCTCAGGACTGTCCTTCACCTCCAGACTTTGTTCTTCTCACCCTTTTGGCTACACAGTATCTGGAAGAATTTAAAACTACTTTCACCTCCTGTTAATTACACTAAATGTCTGGTCGCCAGCTCCGCCAGTCACCGTTAATTAGTTTCCACCAGGCGCAGAAGGATTTGTGTGGGCGGAGCAAAATAACTGGTTAAATAAATAAAACAAATCATAATCTGTGGATGATGAATCCTCTTTGTGAAACTGTTGTATAAAAGCGATGTCACACCTGAAGTCGTGCTGTCGTACCGAATATCTGCTTGGCTGCGATATCTTCAGTACTCAGGCTGCATGCTCGTGTCAACGACAGCACTACAGCCGTGCTGATATTCATCACAACAGCACTCCCTCTTCATGCGACATTGCTTAATCATGTTGAAAATGAAACTCAAGACGTGAGCAAAGTAAAAAGACGTTCAGCTTTAACGCAAGGGGTTTGACATGAAACATTCAGGAACATTACAGCCATTTTTTTCTAATATGGGGGTCATGAATTATGGGAAATCCTCCTGAACCCATAGAGATGACCGGACGCCGGGTTTCCTCCATCACGATTCTGGTTATTTGTGGGTTTTTCTGCCTTTTGTTCTGCTCTACTGGATTGAGATCAGGTGACCGACTCGGCCAGTGAAGAACACCTCATGTCTTTGCCTCGGGAAACTTCAGCGTAGCTTTCACTGTATGTTTTGAGTCTGCGGTATGAAGCAGCATCCCTTCAGTTTTGCAGCGTTCGGTTGGGCCGGATTTGAGCGGAGAGTATAACTCTGTAACTCTGTTTTACGGGACAGGTGGGCCGCCCCAGCGCCATCCTGCTTCTCGACTGCTCCGCCTCCACCATGAACAGACGGCTCCAGCAGAGGGCGCTGTGCAGCCTGCGCCCCACAGAGGCCTCCCACAGAGACGCCCGGCTCCGCGTGGAGGGTTTCTGCGGCAACGTGACTCCGGTCGCCACTTACTACGACACACTCGGGCTCCTGCACAAGGTGAGCATCACTCTGCTGTCCGTATGCGGCGGTGGGACAAAACTCGGGGTAAAAGCAAAGCGCGGACACTGGGGACTGACAGAGACGATACTGACTTCCACCAAGTCCCTGTGCTCGTTCTTACTGTAAAAACATCAGGGCAGTTTAACGCTAATTTGAGGTGGTACGATTATTTTTGCACCCCCCCCTTGTATTCATTTTCAGCTCCTAAACAGCTAGTGTTTGATTGATTTACACAGATACAGAGGTAAATATTTCTCAGGTAGATGTTGCAGACGAGACGACTCGTTTAAAAAAAAAAAATTATCAGAGACGACATACAGTAGGAAACAGAAAACAAAGTAGCCAGCTTCAATGGGGCAGTCCAGCACCGAACGACCCACAAGTTACCCGAGTGATGTGACAGACGGATTCCTGCATGCTGGTTAGAGGATGATTATGTAACAATTTCGGAAGGAGTCTCCAGTGCGAGTGTTTTGTGACAGGCAGTCACGAGCTGACTGACTATTTTCCTAGAACAGCACAGTGTGTTTTTCTTCCTAAGGATGAACAGGGAATGTAGCCAAGAGTGTACTGCAGCTGCACCGCCGTGATCCGACGGATGTCTCATGAGACTCGGTGTCCTACTTTCCACTGCAGGAATCCAAACATTCTTTTCATCTCTCTCTCTCTCTCTGTCTGTCTGTATGTAGATCGATGCAGAACAGCCTCCTGATGATGTCTTGGAGCAGATCTGCCTGGTCCTGGACTCCTGTTAAACATTATGGAACACTACAACGCGCCGGTTTCTCAACATCGCTGGCATCCACCCACCACCATCATCGCGCAGGGCAAGAAACCTGGCAACAAGCTGTGACTTTACTCTTCACAAGCTCAGCCTTTTACTCCATCATAGACATTAGCATTCTGATTCAAAGCTCCTGAGCTAACGCGCACTCTCGACTCCACCTGGCGTGGACGGAATGGGGACGAGAGACGCTGCGTCTTTTTCTCCTCTCTCTCTCTCTCTGCTTCCTGTTTTAGACTGCCAAGTGAGTACAGTATACGCGACTAAGTTATTAGGCATCGAGTCTCACCAACCAATCAGCAGATCAATTATGTAATGAAGACAAGAAGTGGGTGTGGCTTATGACGCTGTATGGAACTGCTAACGTCAAATTTCCGATCATTTGAATGCAAATGTCGAAACTCGTTAAGATTTTAGACTGATGTAGTCATGTGTATTTTTTTTTTTCTTAAAAAACAAAAACAAACAAACAAAAAAAAAACAATACTCATGTTAATGTATTTAACTGGAACATACGCGTACAGCTGGTGTATTACCTTTTCACTGAACGCACAGAAGGCTGTGGAAATGGAGCGTCTCTCTCCTCTTCTCTCTCTTTTCTCATCTACTACCTGCTCTGTACGCATGCCAGAAAAGCATTCGATCAATCAAACCAGTCGCTTTTGTGTAAAAATGGAAAACTTTACAGGCTTTGTATTTGTAACGTTATTTGTATTTAACCGTCTCTGGCTCCCAGGCTTTTAAATCTCAGACGAGTTCCACACTGAAATCTTTATTATTGTTATTGTATTCCTTATGAAAATGTTCGGATGAAATAAAAATCATTTCATACGTTATGTTTAAAAAAAGAAAAAAGTTTCTCTCTCCAGCAACAAAGTCATCTGAAGAAGATGACGACGAAGAAGAATAACAATTATGATTTAAAAAAGCAACATGGTGTGTAAATGACGTTGCCATGGTTACCATCTACTGTACAATTCTAATCATTTAAACTTTTCTACATTTCATACTCCACCTTTGTTTTAATCTCAGTCAGGTTTATCACACTCAAAATATATAATAGTAGAAACAAACTACTATTAATAAAAATAGTACCACGTACAATCACTTGAGTGCAAACTACAGATTGCGTTTAACAGCGCCATCTTGTGGCCAGAGTCTAAATCTTATTGTTTAAGTGTTTAATTTTGCAGAACTTTTTTTTTTTTTTTTTTACAATTGTGCTTTGTAGAATTTAATAAAAAAAATTTAAACGTTTGACAGACAAGCAAATACATTAAATATGATTAGATTCAATATTTTATTTTATTTCAAACATCATGTTTAACAGTTATTAGGTATAAAGAATTCTGAAATAAAGACTTTTTTTAATATAAAAAATTTAAATAAAAAAAAAAAACCAAACAAAAAAAAAAAAAAACACTTGTCTAAATAATAACTCTCCAAAAAAGGAAATGATTTCGGATTTTAATAATTAAATCCTTAGAGCTTAAATAATATTCAAGTGACCAAAAACAATGTTTACCTGTTTATTATATATGCTATTATTAAATTATTTTTGAACTCTACGTCTACATATATAATATTGTACAATATGTTCATTGTACTTGATGTATTTAGAAGTTGACATCCTAAACATTATAAAATTATTCCTTGTGCTGAAAAATACATTATAAATTCCTACAGTCATGTTTTCCTTTTAGTTTTAATACCGTTTTTATATTCCAGCTGTCTCAAAGACGTAATGAGGATTCATTTGGACATTTTCCCTTTCTTGCGTTCCAGTCGCTTCTTGAGAGAGCGAGAGAGAGAGAGAGAGAGAGAGACGGAACAGACTGCAGAGGTGAAGTGAAGGACGAGAGCGCAGGCGTGTGGTGTAGAAAGACTTTTCACATACTTTTATTTCCACAGTTCTCCTCTAACATGTGAACATTATTTAAGAACAGACTGTTATACACTGATATTGAAGCAGGACAAACAGGGGGAGGGAAGGGAGGCGGGGGCGAAAAGAGAGATAGGGGGAACAAAACTAAATCCAATACAAAATGATCTACGTTGAAAGCACAACAAAATCTGTGTGTATAAAATAACAACGGGTGGAGCTCTTCTGTGGCGGCGAAGGCAGGGACGACGACGACGATGAGCACCACCTCCATAACATCTTTTCTGGCATCGCTGCCGTTTAAATAGATTAATAAAAATACACTTTTGTCATGGACCATGAGGCAGGGGGTGGGAGGGGGGAAAGAAGTGTGAAGAGTAGGCAGATTTTATCACGGTTTCGTTTTTTTTCCCTCCTAAAACGTGAGACATGGAATCTAACGGATGCTTTAAAAAACAAAAAAAACAAACAAACAAACAAAAACAAAAAAATGGCACAGCACCTACCACTGGCTAGATTCACCGTACGTTTGTATACTCCACATGATTGACGACAGTACACACTGAGAAGAAGTGAGGAGGAAGAGATGTGAGTGAGTGAGTGAGAGAGAGAGAGAACACCCCATATGCTCTTATAACACCTACCAAGTGTCTCTCAGCTGGCCTTATATCGTGATGTGCTTCATGGGCTGGAGCTTAAACATAAAAAGAAAACATTTATTGATCAAAACAAATACATGATCGACATCATGACGAAGGTCTGGGGTGTGAGAAGAAGAAGAAGAACATAAAAAAAAAAAAAAACAAGCAGCTTCTAGTAAAAGTGTGTGTTCAGTGTTCTGTAAATTAAGAACGTCCGATTTGTTAGCAAATCCTCCTGGTTAAAAACCTGGTGTGAATGGAAAGTCAGCACTGAGTCCCTTTTCATGTCCACCCTCACACACACACACACACTGACGCACGCAAACACAAACACACTTCGAAGGCCTGACGACAGCAGCTGGGTGACGGGGAGTGGAGACGAGCGGAGACGCCGCTCCCTCCCGTTTGCGTTGGAGATGGCGTGTGAGCTCGAGCACAGCGGTGGTTCAGGGTCCTCCTGCTGTAAGCGGATCTGCCTCTGGTGAGTGGACGACGCGAGTCCGGCCCCGGGTCTGAGCGGCCCTGCCTCGCTCCTGTCATCTGTTGGCCGGGTAGTAATTAGGGTCCAGGTAGTTGTAGACGGCGCTCGCAGGCAGGCAGTAGTCTCTGTCCAGGAAGGTGTCAGCCTGCTGGATCGGCTCCAGGCGGTGACTCGGCGTGTGTGTGTCCGTCTTAAACGCGCTGCAGGACGAGAAGTTTGTGAAACGAGTGTTAACCAGGTGTTAGCGACACTGATCTAAATTTTTAGCTGATTATGAATACGGTAGTCCCCGACTTATGAACATTCGAGTTACGTAAATGGCACCCGGGATTCCCCTCATGATTTAAAGGCGCTTGGCCACATGATGGCAGTGTGGGGAAAGGGGAGAGAGATTTAATCAAGTGAATTGGCATTCTTTACATTGTATATCCGTGTCAAAGGTGTACAAAACTTACTTTGTTGGACTTAAACTCGACTTATGAACTTGCTCCCAGAACAGAACATGTTTGTAAGTGGGGGACTACCTGTATTTGATACATGCTTTTTTTTTTTTTTTTTTGCCCACTAGTGGGTGTTCGTTTCATATCTCCGACACGTGTTATATTTCCACAACTCCACATTTCATTTCAGTTAGCTACTCGGCTAAAATGCCCAAAATGTGTAACCCTTTTTTTTTAATGAAACTGTTGGACTTTAAATAAATATCAAGCAGCTTTATGTTTCACCGTCACATACTCTTGATAATTAACCCTTTGCATATGAACTATGCTCATTGGATCAAGAGCATCTCGCTGTGTGTGTGTGCGAGATGTGTAGTAGAGGGACAGGTGGTAGTGCAGATGAACAGAACGGATCTGACCAGTCGGCACAGTTGGCGCAGAAGTCGGCAGCGTTGTCCTGCGGGCAGTCCTGGCAGTGCCACCGCACGCCCTGGATCGGCTCCATGCCACACATATCACACTGGGGAGGAGACACACACACAGAGTTATGAACTAATGCTTAAATAATAATAATAATTTAAAAAATCTTATGCAAATATGTGAATTTATTTTATATTTCTTTGAGAAATAACTAATTTAAAAAGCTTGTTAGAATGCATTCTACACACCGAGACATGTTTTATATATTTTTTATAATTAAAATGGACTACACGGCATCGCTATCTTTATAATGTATTATTAATGGCTTACACAATACCAGTGCTTGCTCTAGCGCGTCATGACGTATGTTACTTTAAACGCTGCTAAAGACAAACCGGTGTTGTATAAAGAGAATACTGTGGATGATACACCGTTAAATTAGCCTCAGGATGTTAACGTTACACCCTCGAGAGCACCTTCTGGGTGTTTTATTATCCTTCTGTACTGTGCGCGTGTGTGTGTGTGTGTTGTACCTTGTAGCCTACGTGCTGTGTCAGGGCGCTCTCACACTGGAACTCGTGAATCTTCTGCTTCCTGAGTCTCTTCAGCTCCTGGAGCTCTTTAAACTCTGGCAGGTGCCTCAGCTCCACCGGTATACCGTCCTCATCCTGAAACACCATTTTGAAACTGAATCTAAATGTGTTGCGTTGGCAACATGATAATAGAGTTAGCATAATGCTAGCAACATGCAACTCATTTTAGCACCATGCTAGAAATGTGCTAATCATCTTAATGTCACACTAGCAACATACTAATCATCCCAGCATTATGTTAGCGACATGAAAGCATGCACACATACACACACAAGGGTGAGTCAAAAAATTATCGCACGCTGGCTGCAGAATTTATTGTAATTAACTTTTAGAAAAGACAAGTACATCATTCTTTTGGCATAACCTCCTTGCTTTTCTATACACTTTCTGTCCACTAGCTTTCGAATTCAGTCATTGAAAAAAAAATTTTTTTAGGCTGAGCTGCGAGCCACGAATGCACAAATTCATCAGAAGTGTCCTCATAGGGCTGCTTTCAGGGGACCAAACAGGTGAAAGTCAGATGACGTGAGATCAGGACTATAGGGAGGACGCTCTAACACCTCAGAGTGTCAACAGGGTGCATGTCCTCGGGTTTCAGTCCACTGTGTTGAATCCGAAGTTTAGTCTTCGGCTCTTCAATAAGCATCTCACTGTAACGAGCACTTGATTGTTGAACCTTAAACCCCCCCCACTACTTCTGGCCCTTGAGAATCCGAGAAAACTGTAAGCGTTGATGAATTTTCCAGCTGATGGTCGACTTTTGATCGTTTTCCTCGGTCGGTGATTGAGGATGTTTTGCGTTCCAGACTCTGCCGTTTACTCTCAGGCTCGTAGTGATGAATCTGTGTCTCGTCACCGGTAACGATTCTCTTTAAGAAACCTTTTTACTTCCTTTAAGTATCGCTACAAAATTTTGTTTGCAGATATCAAAACCTAAACCTATCCTTCTGTTTATGCTCTTATGCGAGTTGTTTCAGCACCAGATACACCCTCAAACCGTTTAAAAATAAATAAATAAATAAAATAATAACTGCACGCTGCTCTTCTTTCCTGCAATTCTAAAGTGGTCTGTTCATTTTTTTCTTGCGCCGCAGTTACAAATAAACTGATGTAACACGTTCACACCTGCACAGCAGTGACCGGGGAGACAGTAGCCTTGAACGGAAATTGATAAAAACAAAAGTTTTAATATAACAGGAGTGTGGAAAGTTTTTTGGACTTAATCTCGTTTAATATTTTTAGGGCTTGTCAAAGATCTCTCCATGCTTGACTCGTATCCAAACCCACAACATTTTGTTAAATATTCCCAGAATGTAACCTTAATTCGATGTAAATTACAACATCAGCACATCTCTATTTTCTTTCATCACATTATCATCATTATTACTGACCGAATCGTGGCCCGTGCCGTCCTGCAGGCCGCTCATGAAGCTCGAGCGCTCGTCCTCGTCCTCCATGTAGACGGGTGGCTCGTAGGACGTGAGGAAGGTGGACGGCCGGTACAGGTGCTTGTTGAGGTGGTGCTGCCTCTTATTCGAGGTCTAAAGTGCAATAAGAAGAATAAGGATAGTAAGAGAGAATACATGAACCGATCGGAGGGTGGATAAGAGGGGAGGAAACAGAGATGGACCTTTTTGTTGTACATGCACAGGTTTGGAGTTCGCCCTGGGACTGGAATTCCCGCCTTTGTCAGTTTAATGAAATACTTTTGCACCCGGCTGGCGACCTGCATGGGAGAGAGAGAGAATAAATAAATAAATAATAAGGATTTCAATCCGGCAGGTTGGTGTTGGTGCGAGTGTGAGTGCGCGAGAGTGAAGCAGCAGCAGTACCTGTTTGGCCGTCCTGTTCCCCAACTCGTCTGCGATCTTCTGCCACCGTTTGGACTCCACCTCCTCGGGTGGGAACTTGAGGAGCAGCTGCTCCAGCTTCTTCTACAGGTAACAGAAAGTACAGAGGGATTTAGCTACAAGACAAATGAAAACGGCGCCTGCAATGCAAACAAGCTCATTTTAACGGAATGAAGCGTCACGACATGTTTTAGAGACGCCGTGTCGAGGTTAGTTTGCGTGTCAGAAAGGCGCGGATTAAACTGACTCGTTACCTGCTCCTCCACCGTCCACAGCTGGTTAAAGGTGTCTGGTTTGTTCTGGTGATACGGTCTCCCTCTGATCATCTACAAACACACAAACACTACCATTATATATATATATATATATATGATACGCACAAATAAACTCTCTCACCATCACCCAGGTTCTACAACGGTCTGTAAAAGGCAATCTTTTGGTGAGCAAACAAAGAGGCTCACGTGTGTCCTGTTTCTGATCATTCCGTGTTCTGGATCGTCGCTGGAAGGCAGAGACGAGTACACGCCAGAGACGTCGCTCTCCTTCTTGGGATCGGTCGGACTTTTTGGTCTTGCCGGTACGGCCACTGTAAGCAAACGAACACAACTCGGTCAACATCCATAACGAGTGCTGATTTCTGATTGATTCATGTACAGCAGGCTAGGTCTAGTGTCACACACCGCTGTTAGCATTCAAACAGAGGTTTAATAAAAACTTAAAATAATTCCATAAAAATTACTGATTTATTTATGTATCTTGTGAAAACCTCCTTCATGCACCTTGTACATGTGTAGGACGTTGGTGTGATGCATCAAATTTAGGCTGATTATTTTGCAATGTTTTCTTCAACTATAAACGCACACGTGTGACATCATACGGTTTAGTATTTTATGTAAACGCTGACTAAACATCTCCTTACAGAGAACGTCCGCATATCAACAACGTGGTGTGTGTGTGTGGAGGCTGCACTGTGTGGATCAGCTGTTGCTATAGTAACAACAGTGCATTAGAAGGAGTGTATAACCTTTGGAGCAATCGGAAAACGAGAACACCACCGTGTTATGAACGCTCCAAGGACTTTTAGTCGAACTGAAAATAAGAAGCACGATGCCCGTTTTATCCGTATTCTAAATTTATTCTGTGCAAAACGGATACCTTAACGTCCGGGAGGTATCGGAGCTGCGGGATCTCGTTACAGCTGTTAAAAATGCTCGAAAGAGGAATTTTATGCCGAACCCATTTAATTTAACGTAATCTTGAACAACAACAAAAAAAAAATCTTATTTACTTATATCGGTGACAGGAAGCATGTGATGCAAAGAGGGAGTTTGCTGTAAGACAACTGTTTAGTCACAGATACCTTTGTCGAAAATTAACTTCAACTGTCTGGTCTTGCGCTTCTTGTCACAAAAGTCCCTTTCGAATTCACTGCGGCCTGAGGTGTACTGGTCCCACGCGATTTCGGGAAGCTGGACGACTCTCTGCGGACAGGGCAAGCTCAACTCCACCTGAGGGAGAAAAAAAAAACCCAACTCATTCAATTAACTTGCATCAAACAAACAGACATCTCACAAGGTAGCTTTAATAAATGATATACATTTTTTCCTGAGCGTTAGTCACATTAACCGTCCTGTACTCCGACATGAATGTAAAAATAAACCTTAAACGTTGGGGGTCTCCATTCATACCGGGAAATATCGATGGTGCTTAATTAATGAAACAACAGACAGAGGATGAAGGTCTTGGGGTGTGTGCAGAAATCAGAATACTGTGAATTTTTGCCTGAATCTTTGGACACAGAAGTGCTGAGAGAACACCACCTCACCTGTTTCTGAAGCTGGTCCACGAAGGCGACAGGGTTGGTCAGGGCCTGCTTCTGGTGGAGAGCAAGTGCCTCCAGATCCAGGATGGCCTGGGTTCTCTGGGCCTCCAACACGCTGATGGTCTGGAGCAGTCTCTGATAGCTTAAAAGCAGAGGACGAGGAGAACCGTGAAGGGTCAAATCAAAGAGTATATGACAGTGTCTCACATATCACATGTCACGTATGTGACAAATTACTGATGCAGAGTCAAGAAAAGAACAGAAAAAAAAAAAACAGGGTAAATACTCAAGGTAACAGATGACTGATCTAGAAATGTGGCCTATTTATTACTTTCTAAGAGCTACTCAGATCAAAATGACAAGACAAACATGGGCTCAGAAAGCAGACATATCACCAAGTCCTGCTACTCAGAAGTTCAAGCAAACCCGGACAGGACATTGACGGAAATGCAAATGCAGATCAAAGTAGAGACAACACCTGATTTGGTCAAACTGGTACAGTTGTCTCATTTTTTAAAAATAGCCGGCTTACATACCAGCACAGGAAGCTTCAAAGATGTTGCAAACAGTTGCGTTCATCTATTATGCACGGCGCTGGGCCGAGTCTTGGCCCATGACAGGGACTACGCTACCACCTAAGCGTGGTCCAAATTGTCTCTACTGAAGCGACGGGGAGAAAAAGAAAAAAAAAGAAGAAGAAAAAAACTCGACACTCGGATAAAGGCACTGCCAAAAATCAGTTCCTGCATTCGCACTTACTGCCTCAAGAGTCTAAGAAAAGATGCAGCGCGCGCACACACACACACACACCACAGTACTGCAGTCTCTGATATGATAAAACTGACACTCGGTGGGAAAAGTCAGGGACCAGCCTGAAGTCAAAGAATAATGTCTTGTGATTTTGTTTTCTGTGGTGGAGGTTTTTATTTCTTGCACATCACCTGCTCTACCACTCGTATATAAAATATATAAACAGCACCTAATGGTGTTCCTGAACCAATCGACATAATTAAAAACATACACACATACATCTGTATACACACGGTCACAATTCAGTGGATAATCCTGCAGACCAAAAACTCGCCTGCAGCTTTCACTGACTCTCGATTAGTTTCTCTACAAATCAAAGCTCTCTCTCATTCCGACAGCCTCCATAGAAGGTTTTGCTGTTTCTCCAGACCATAAGGCTTGTGCAGTTGGCAGCTTTACGCCCTACTGAATCGATGGATGAACCAGCTGGGCACGACCCAACACAACCTGTCCATCCACAGAAGGCGGTTCCAACGTACCTTTCCAACCATGGGAATAGAAAATTGTTGAACGTAAAGCTCAGATAAACCTCAGCTAAAAGCTGCAAAGATACATAAACGACAGAATGAGCCGAAACGAGGGATTGTTTGCACGCTGCTCCTTGTCAAGGCTGATTTACATGATAAGCAGGACTTGACTCACTGCAAAACGTAGCTCGAACACTTTAAACCAAAATAAATCACAGAGCAGGTGCAATACAGAAAAAAAAAAAAAACTAAAACAGCAGCACAGTATCTACATTCTAATAAACACATTACCTTATTTACATCACGTCTGGCATCAGCAATAAAAATATAATGTGAACATAAAAAGATGATACAGGCTTCAAAGACAGACAGACAGAACACTCCACGTACTCTTTGTTGTGTTTAAGAGCCAAGTGATCGGACTCGAAATAGTAGACATCAGGATCATCCTCCTCCACCTCTTCCTCCTCGGCCTGCCCGACCGATGGTTCTTTGGTGGATCTGGTAACTTTACTAACCAACAAGCCGGTGTCTTCACCGACCCCGGCCCCTGCGTGTTCAGAGAGTTCGCTGTCGGCCTCGCTGACGAGGCTCGGCTCATCGGTCAGAGGTTCTTTATGGCAGGCCGAGTCATCCAAGTCGAGAGGAACCGCCGCGACCTCTTCCTTCAGTAATCCGTTATCCATGTGGGGGGAACCAGGCTTGGGGGAGCTGCATCTTGGCCCACTAACACAGGAGGTGCGGCGAGGGGAAGTCCTCAAGGTGTACCTATGCTCTTGAGGCTCTGTGAAGGAAGGTGGCTCCGTGGGAAGCTGGGAGGACAGCCCTGCTGTTTCCCCTGAGATATTTGAGCAGTCGTCCAATGGGTCCTGCAGATCCACAAACAAACCACCGTTAGTGCTCTCCTTAGCCATGTGCTCGTCCTGGACCTGGCTAGTGTCCCCGACCACGTCCACCTCAACCTCAGGCTCCAGAGACAGGACAACTTCAGAGGCCTGATCAGCTGAGCAGTTCCTCTCTGCATCGGCCTGAGGGCCATTGAACTCATCCACCTGTTTAAGAAGCGGGGATGTACAAGGCACAATGGGGTCCAGGGTTGAAGCTGCCACTTGGCTGCCATTGGGCAGCGAGGGACTGTTCGTGAGCGTTGTGGGGCAGGCACAGGGCTCTGCAGGCAAAACCACAGATTCTAAATCATCCTTATGGACCTCAGCCAGGCCATTGGTCGCCTTGTGGGACTCGACAGCTGGCAGAAAAGGACCGCATTCCTCTTTGTCCTCGTCCTTTTCCTCCTCGCACTCTTTGTCGAGGCTGACAGACAACGCCAAGCCCGAATCTGAGGGAGAGTTTGAAGCAAAGTCCGATTTAGAGTCCGCATCGTTGCTCCTAGCCGCAGCCGGACCTGGGCTCTCAGGTTTGGGAACCGGTTCCTCTTCAGTTCCTTGGGATTCCCCTGAGTGAGAGCACCGCTTAGCCCTCTTCAGGGAAGGAGAGGATTCTTGTCCTCCCGCAACCCGAACTCGATCTGAGGTTTCTGACCTCTCTGGCTCGTCTTTCTCAGAGACAGACAAGCCGCGTTTCCTGTGGGCGGGCAGAGACTCTCCCTCGGCTACCTTGCCTGATGGAGTCCCGGCCTGCTGGTTCTGCTGGCAGTCCTGCTTCTTCGAGGGCAAGCGAGTCCTGGGTGTGGGAGGAGGCGAGGTCTCGTCTGGCTGTGCGATGCTGCGGTTCCTGAGGGTTCGGCCACAAAAGTTTTCGTCCAGTCCATTTAACCCCACTGATGATCTTGTGACACGCGAAGAACGGGACGCGGCCATACTATGGAGGGTGCCTAATGACTCCTCATCGTGGTGCTCTCCTCTGCAGCAGAATATGGGCACCTGAAAAAATAAAAATATACAAATACAATTGTTATATAGGGTGCTTCTGCAAAGGGCTGATAGACTTTAAAAAGAAAGAAAAAAAAGCTGCCAAAACATGATGCTTTCAGGCCGTTCTCTGACCACAACAATGAGCTTTGCGGTGTGACTGAGAAATAAAACATGAACAATTCTGTTTGGTTCTGTTGACTGAGTCGAGGTTTGGACAGATTTTGGACAGACTTTGGACAGATGGACAGATTTTTCTTTTTAGTCACATAAAAAGCAACACTATACTCAGGTTACAACATTTCATGTTATTTCTATTCCTCAGCTCCACTGCTTTCTGTCACAAACAGTAGAGACTGGAGCATCAGCAGAGCATGTTCTACAAAAAGCAGATCGGGCACAGGCTGAAAAAACGCCTGTCAGCAAGTAGCATAATGAGATAAAAACATATCTGGCAAGACAGATTTTAACCACCGTTCTCGTTTACTGCCCTTATCAGCATCATAAATACAAAACGCCCATAGGTGCCAGCAAATGCAGTTATTCTGTTATCTGAGCTTCACAAAGCCTTAAAAAATTTAACCAAAGCCGTCCTGTGGAAAACAAGCCAAAGATTTCCAAGCAATTTCCATCCAATCCCCTCTGTCAAATGAGGCTGACTAAAATGTTGAGGACAAGCTGCGGGATTTAAACAGGTCATATCCAGTTACTGCAATTCAAGACGAAATTACAGACCGCGCCACAAAACATCTGCCGTCGAGATCCGGAATTCGATCGCGCCAACGGGACATGGCGATGTCTTCCATTGAGTTTCTCTCACGCTAAGCAGCAGCTAATAATCAAACACAAACCTTAAAAGCCTTAGGTCAATGTGATACAAGTTCGTTTTACGAAACAACCACGCCGTGTCGATCAAAGATCCGAAATATCTGCACCTCAACAGCATGAACGTGTGACTCTGTTGTAATTAACAAAATGCTGCTTGACAGCAGTGCAGTGGGATTTAGGATTTAGCCCTTGCTTCATGTCTACCTAAAGGGATTGATGCAGCGGCGCTTTAGCCTCTCTAGCCGTCTCGCTTCCTCTTCTGCATGCTCGTACATTCAACCAGAACATTTAGCTTTCAAACATTCTGGCTTCGTTTTGACGTCTTTCATGGCATCCTTCATGAGGGAAAAATCGGGCTTTGAGACAACAGCACACTGAAATTATGCTATGAGGAAAAAGGGAGGGGGGGGCAGTTAATGGTGTCTGTTAATGTTTCCATGGTGTCTGTTAATGTGGGAGAAGTCAAAGCAGCTGTCAATCATTGTATCATTTAATCTACAGATGGAACGGGGAAAAAATTAAAGATTTTTGAGGTACTTTTTTTATGGGGGATGGGTAACAGAGTACTGCAAATTAAAAATCTGCGTGAAAAAAAAAAATCCTGCACGATTCTGTAACATCTCATCGTGAGCGATGTAATTCAACAATTTTACCCAGATGCTTACTGTGCAATATGTTTATTGTTGAAATTTCAAATTTGCTTTCCATACAATTTTGGACTTTGTCATTTTCATGCACTGATGACAGCGAATCCTCACAACCACGTCATAAACAAACAACCAAATGATGGTTTAATTCCAGGATTTTTCTGTACATCTTACAGCGATTGCTCTTTTTGTACCTCTGACTTCCATCAGCTGGGCTCACAGAATAAATCTCAGAACGAGGTTCTGAGAAGTTAGATGTTTGACTTTCACACTAGGCATGACTGATTTGTACTGTGCCCAGGAACGATTGCTCCTCCCTCCCCATCCCCCCCTGGGCATCAGCGGTCATATTTTTCTTCCTCTCCGTACTCAGGTGCGCTCGCTTATTGTCAGCCACCAACAGCAAACAGTAACACAGTCATTCGCCTGTGACATCTCAGACACCATGCACTGACTTCTCAAGCCAGTAACCAAAAAAGACGTAAATGCCTGCAAACTGAAGTGAATTCACAGAACACATCAGGATTTTTTCTGTACATGGAGGTTAAATGTGTTTCATGGTGGACTTTGCCTTTAAAACACACAAACACCACCCACGTTAAACATCTTTCACTCAAGGTTTCAACTGAGAAAACCTCTTGAATCTATGGACACTTTCATGACAAGTCATGAACTCACCTTTATTCCTGATTAGAGAATCAATACGGAGGAGGAGGAGGGGGGTCAAAAAAAAGAGAAAGAAGATTCTCCTGGTTTGTCATTTATCAGGCCCCTTGTGCTGTGTGTGTGTTTTAGCCGCGTTTCCAAAGCTCATAACCCACTACTCTTTCACTTCATGATACATACACATTAAAATATATAAACCCGTTTAATAATCATCAGCGCTTCAAACGTGTGAACAAAAACAAACGTGTTGCTAGCTAACACTTCACCACCTGCTAAACTAGCAAGCGCGTTTCACAACGAGAAACAACTTAACGTTACAAACGCACACATTTTAACATAATTCTTCAACTCGTATTACATTAAAACAACGTTATTTAGTTCCAAATAAAAATTAAGAAAACCCTTAGCGCTCCTAACCGTGTCATTCATGAGAAGTTAGCCGAGCAACTTGCAGAAAGCTAGTTAGCAGGCTCGGTCCTGAAGCACGCGCCCGTTTCTCGTGTATAGTGCACTACGTAGGGCGCACGTGCCATTCATTCAGGCGGCTGCAGAGGTGCGCTCGTGCCATGCGCACGCGAACGTTTGAAGTTGCAGAGGGGAGGGGGGGAAACTCGGTTTAGCATGACCGGCTAACACACGCTAGCTAGCGCTGGGTCAACTAGGTACATAAATATAAAACGTTACTTGCTAACGAATGAAATAAAAACATATACAAAAATTCAACTTGTGATTATTCGTTTTCAAAACAGGCCATATTTTTTTTTTTTTTTTTAATGTTTGCTCATGCTAAACGCTAAGCTAACACTAGCTAATTGTTTAGCGCGACAACTTTTCCCCTCACGCGCACCCCAGACTGGACACTCTAGTGGGTTTGTTTAGCATTTAACGCGTTTAGCATCATCTTAAGATACATACACGCGCAAAACACGTGAGAATAGGTCGTTTTTTAAACGCTTCGGTGAAGCTACAGAATTACACTTACCACATTTCCGCAAACGGTTTGCTGCGCACTGGGCGGCAGCCATGTTTTCTGGCCAGACTGCGATACTTTTCTTTCCCACCCGTTTTCCGTCAAGTCCCGCCCCCTCTGTTTTGTTGCGACTGATAAGCCCTGACGCTTCGAACACGCGAGTTAACGATTAATTAGCCAATCCTGATGCAGGAGAATGGAGGAGGTTATCCAATAGAGAAGCTCGGGAGGCGGAATTTCAGTGAATACGGGTGTGGAGAGAAAATAGCGCACTCTATAGCCTGTGCTTGGAGATCGCCACACCGTGAGCCGACTGTGATGGGAAGATGTGTCGCTGTCAAAGTCTCTTTAATAATAATGTCCTCTGCCTGGGTAGTGGCTCAGTGCAGGCTGCCTGACAGCAGATATTAAATCGCAATTGTTTAATAATAAAAACCCGGAAAAAAGGTTCCTTCTCACGCAAATGGAATTGAATTTGTATGATTTTTCTTTTTTTATGAATTTGAAATTTGTTGAACTTCTCCAGAAACCAAAAAAAAATTAAAATAATAAAATAGACATGCGTTTAAAAAAGAATGTGTTTCAATGGTTTTACAGTCATGCAGCGGAACCTCAGCATACGAACTAAATGTTTAATTTTGGAGGCGAGTTCTTAGGGCAAAAATTTGATACGATACATTGCAATAAGAATTTTCCCGTAAGAAGTAATGTAAATGCAAATAATCCGTTCCAGCAATATTACCAACAAAAAAAGGCCGAAAAATCACGTAGTTTTGGAACGCATGGTAGGCAACGTTGGCATCATTGATTGGCTCTTTCAAAACAGCAAAACACTGACTGGAAAAAAAACAACAACGAACGGCTCCCGAATGTACATGTAACTTAGCCGGCATTCGGTTCGGTTCATTCGTTTGTATGCCGATGCAAATTTCTTGCAAACTTTAAATTCTTAAGCCGAAAATTCCTAAGGGAGGACAAACGTATGCTGAGGCTCCACTGTAATTCCAGTTTATGTTTGGTTTTGTGACGTTTAAGATTTAGACCTTAAATGCCTTGTTCACCTTACAATTCATTGCATATTCTTTACCCCGGCCCTTAAATCATTAATATACAGTACTGTAGCTCAGCATTTTAGTACAACATCCTCAGGTCATAATCGAACTTGGGTTGCGACTTATCACAGGTTTGGAATAAAAAATAATAAAGAGATCATATGAAAGTCACAGCCACACCTGATCGCTTTATCACACAGAGAGCCACAGTATTTTTGTTTCACAGCATATTTTGTGTTTAATTACAGCCAACGAAACTGACATTTATATATTTTTTCCAAAGCACAGATACAGCATTCAGTGAAAATTAAAATAATAAAAAAAAAACAAGCTATTATATACAATAATTAATTAATTAATTTAAACAAGCTGAAGGTGATCTATTATTGAATTTTTTTTTTTACATACACATTTCAGGACGTGTTATTTTGCGCTTCTACATGCGATCGAGAAGAGAGAACTCAGATTTTCCTGCAAGCATGCTTTCAGGACCCGGGCTAGCTTTCCTGATTAGCACGGAGAAAAAAAAAAACCTGATCTGTACACGATCTAGACACAACCTTCTGACATAAATAAGAGACTATGCGGGACTCTTTAAATACGAGTACATTCATGACTAGACGTCAGGGCTGGAGCAGGTGCTGCTGATATGACAGTGCTAAACAACAAGAAAGGGGGAAAAAAGTGCTGTCCTGAGATTACCGTATTTTCTGGAGTATAAGACACATGGTTTTCGCTTAATTTGATCAGCATGCAGAAAGCGAACAATTCTATGTCTAAAGTGTATGACGTGGTCTTTATGAAGACAACAATTATGAGCTAATTTTCTGGAAAATATGGTACGTAGGGTTTTGGATCCCCTTGTAATCACGTACGTCATTCAGAAAAACGCTTAGC
Organism: Clarias platycephalus; assembly: GCA_030068275.1. Lineage (NCBI taxonomy): Eukaryota > Metazoa > Chordata > Actinopteri > Siluriformes > Clariidae > Clarias > Clarias platycephalus. The sequence goes on from JAQQZT010000001.1 coordinate 32,536,973, forward strand.
TTAGAGCACACCTGAATAAGAGATGTCATATACATACACACAGCATCAGGCACATCCTCTACAGTATTTGAAGCAATACGTGTCAGAATAAGGAACAGGAAGTGACACAGCACTGAAACGTGTTGTCCAGCAGCTGAGTATTATTTTTAATGCATGTCTAGCTGAGAGAATTATCACTGCTTTAAAGGAATAGTTCATCTAAAATAGATATACATTCACACTGAAATTGTTCCCATCAATGTTTGTCTGACATTTGTTTTTGTTTTTTTGTAGCTAATAATTCAGCTGTTAATGTTGTTAAAGTAGTAGAAATCTACTTCATGTAGATAAACACTTATACATTTCTGCCTTAATCAATCACTTTTTTTTTCTTAGTGATTTACAACCTAGTCAAGTTTACAGTCATCTTTTATACACAAAACAAAACAGTGGAATGTTATAAGGTGGCAATTTTTAAATGTTTCTTTGCTTTAATAGTAAAACTATTTACTATGCGCGAGATGGGAATGCGTATAGCGTGGTGCGATAAGACTTGCATTACTCATTAGCTGCTAGAAAAACTGAAAAACACGCAAACGTTAGACGATAAACGTGTCCTGGCCGGGGGTGAATTTGATTTTCAGTCGACTTCAAGTTGAACTAACTAGCTAACGCTGACATATATACAAACGTGAAGTGTAATTCATGAGGTTTGTTAACTTGTAACGTGTTAGGAATGCACACGGGGAATGAAGGACAGGCGAGTGAGAAGCGTAGGATTTCCCGTTTCCCTACAGGGCACGGGTCTCCACCTCGATCTTCTCCTCACCCTGAGAGGCGTCGGGGTCCTGGTGGCTCACGCTGGGTCGCACTACCACCGCGGGACCGCCACCGTGGATCGAGTGCAGGAAGTTCCATGTCTCCTCTGAGATCTGCCCCGAATCAGCGCCTTGATGTTCAGGAAGAAAGAAAAAAATCACAATAAGTTTGATTATTTATTTATTTATTATTATTTTTAATTTATTTTCTTTTGAAGACGGCTACCTTGCTTTAGAGTGACGTGGCCATTTTTGTTCACAGCGATCTTCGAGTTGTCGATAGGTCCTGGAGGATCTGGAAAACAAACAAACAAACAAAAAAAAGAACAAAAAAAAAAGTTAATTCACATCTAAATGAAATTCTAAATAAACAGATTTTTGGCGCGAAGCAGCGCTGCATGTGACATAAGTGCGGTATAAATGCAAACCCCGGGATACATCATACACTGCCCTCTAGGGACAGGACGTAGAAACGTAAAAACTACTAAACTAATTTTAATGGGATTTTCACAAGTGTATTTGGCCGAGCTTGGGGTAACATAGTAATTAGTCCTTCTCAAAATTCAACAGTTGACGCTGTACATATTTTAGATTTGGTCCAACCACACAGGATGCTGTGCCGCCTGCCAGTGTGTGAATAGTTTAAACATGCACCACCTGGAGGATTATAGAGGAACTGTAACATTTTACTACCTCAAATGCAAACTAAACTAAAATAATTAATAAAAAATTTTTTTTTTGATTACTCCCAAAACAACCACCCCACCCCCCGCCATTAGTGATGTGGTGACAACTGACCGTTGTCCTTGCCCTTAATGAAGGCCTCCCATTCCCGGAACCAGTGCATGCTGATACAGTAGATAACCACGGGGGACTCCTCCTCCTGAAATGCCTTGTTCAGCTGCACACACACACACACACACACAGAAGTAGAGAGAGATCTCCGAAATGTCTCTGCTGATTTGAAAATGTTTCAGCTGTAAAGGACCAAAAGAAACAGAGACTTTCTGTTTTTAAGAAGGAACAGAGGAAGAAAAGAAGAAAAGAAAGAATAAGTGGAAGATATGAATGAGGGAAACAACAGGACAGAATATAAATGGAGGGAAAAATAACAAGACAATGGAACGACAAAGGAAAAAGAAAAGAAAAGGAAGCAGGAAAGGAAAGGAAGCTAAAAAGAAAAATACAAGAAAGACAGAAAGGGTTGTCAGTGGGGGAAATGTAAACAAAAGAATAAAAAAAGTGAAGAAAGTATGAAAAAATGGTTTTATGAAAAGAATGAAAAGAACAAAATAAATTAAAGAACGAGGAGAAGGAGAATGAAGTGAGGAGTAAAGATATTAACGCAGGAACGAGGAAGGAGAAATTAGTGAAAAGACAAACCAACTTAATAAAGAAAGGAAAAAGGAAGTGAAGGAGGAGGAGCAAAAAGTAGAAACGAAAAGAATAAGAAATAAGGAGAGTGAAGGAGAGAAGGAACAGAAGCTGTGTGTTTTATCTGCTTTCTTTAGGGCATCTGTGCTGATGAATTAATAACGCTGTCGTGTTTGTGGGTCTCTGCTCTTGAGAATACGCGCACGCACACGCGCACACACACACACGCACGCACACGCACGCACGCTCATGCACACACACGCTCATGCACACGCACGCTCACGCTCACGCACATTCACACAAAAACACTCACCCGTATGAACATGTCCAGTTCGTTCTTGCGGCGTTTCTCCAGCTTCTCAATGTCCAGCTGACAGGTGTGGCAGACGTACAGGTGGTTGACTGCTGGCCCTCCGCCAAACCTAATCACCATGGAAACCGTTACAATCTCCACTGAAAGTCTCTCTCTCCCTCATATACTGTGTGTGTGTGTGTGTGTGTGTGTGTATATATATTATATTTATGTGTATATTCACATGTAAATAATCCCATACTGTACATGTGTGTGTGTGTGTACCTGCTGTAGAGATGGTCCCAGACGTTTTGGGGCAGCATGAACACCAGGTCATTGATGTATGAAGCCTTGTGGGGCGGCACACCTGTAGAGAGGAACACGGTACAACACTCAGCCTCTTACTGACACACACTCACACAAGAACCTCCGTATACATAAGAGAGAATAAACAAACCAAAAAATTCAATTAAAAGAAGAAATAAGCCAGAAGGAGAGAGAAAGAAGGGAGGGTGTGTAGGAAGGGATGAGGAGGAGAGGAATAAAAAAAAAAAAAGAAGAAGAATGATGTGAAGGAACAAATAAGGTGGAAGGCAGGTTAGAAAAGGACGGAGAAAGAGAAATTGGAAGAATAAAAGGATGCAAGGACAAAAATGTGAAGAAAACAGTAAAGGAAGGGGTTAGAGGTCATATAAAACGCGGCTCTCCTCACCTCCGTGTGCACACAAGAAGTCGTGGTTGGAGATGGGCCCGGGCTCGGCGAAAGTCCGGAATTTGTTGAGCCACTGGCGCGAGACGTAGAACTGGAGCAGACTCGGCTCCATCATGTTGACCAAAGCCGTCACTCGCTGTCTCTCCTTCTGCACCTCCTCGCTGCTTTTCCTAGATAAAAAAACAACAACAAAAAAAGACCAGACCTGAATTGAGAACGCACCGTTTGGCTTTAACCTTGAGCCGCGTCAGTTTAATCAACGATCGAAACTGGAAATCCTAGAATTCAGCGTAATAACTGCCGCCGCCGTTATTAATTATAATCCCATTGTCTCTCAGCACTAATCCATCAGGCCACACCCTCTAACCCCTGTACTTCAGGAAAGCTTTTTCCTTTTGTATGGAAAAATACGTACTTGTAGAAGAGCACGTAGGCCTCGGCGTTCTGAACACAGGACTCGGAGACTTCCGTCACACTCTGGTCGTCAAACTCGTACCACAATTTGTTCAGGTCGTTGCGGCAGTACGCCACATAGTGACCACCTGAACACGGGGGTGGAAAAAAACAAAAACAAACATGCAAAACTCATGTGACATTTGATATCGCAATCGTTACACAGGAAATTCTTCAGAGCAGCGGCGTCAATATTTACACACACCCACACACACATACACCGCATCAATTAACATCATAACTCTAAAAGCTGAAGTGGCTGTAGAGTCGATAACGATTACATCATTTCTTCTCAAAGCCACTGCTTTCACTGATCGACATGGTTTCTGAAAAATCAGATCCTGTTGAGAGTTTCATTGAAGCTGCACCGCAAAGCATCAACTCTTTGAGTGTAAAATCTTTTTGCTCTCTCTCTCTCTCTCTCTCTACCTCACTTCATGTGTAAATAGTGAACAGTTCCTGGATCGCTATTTGTATTTTTTTTTTCTCGTTTTTTCTTCTTCCTGTGCAAGTGGAACTCACTGCTGGCGGTGCCGTGGTGACAGATGACGGACAGCAGGTCGTAGGTGGTGGTCTGGGCCGGGCTGTCTTTGGCCAGGAAGGGCTGCAGGTCCAGGCCGTCCAGTGGGAAAGAGACATGGGTGCTGATCTTGGTGGAGAACATCAGCTCGTGCCTGAAGCGCTTCAGGTGAATGCATAAGATCTGGAACAAGAGAAAACGTTCCCCATCTTCTTAACCACCCAGACTGGACTTGAGTCCTTAGTGTGTGTGTGTGTGTGTGTGTGTGTATATATGTATCTGTGGTCGGGGTAAGAAGATTACACTATGTCTAGTGTCAAAAAGAATAAAAAAATATGCACACTTTTTCATCCTCCAAGAGCTCAGACTCATCACTTGTGTAAAAATGTTACATTAACAATCGAGAGTCAGCAGAAACACGCCAGAGCTGCTGCATTAAAGCCCTGCGCATTCGCCTTCTAACATCTAGCAAAATTTGAATAATGCTTTTAAGACTTCATAGAAATCTGACAAATTCCACCACGGCACTGCATTTGGTATAAAAGATAAACAAGCAGAGAGATTTATCACTCACCTCTGGCAAACTCTGCACTTTGCAGAACTTGACTCCGTTTCTCAACCTGAAAAGAAGAAGAAAATACACTAAGTTAAAACCCTCAAAAACGAAATGTTAGTAACTACAACGATACTGTCCGATTATTTTCAATAACCTGATTGTCACATGCAAAACAAAGAACCGTGCAGTAAACATGGCTTTATAATAAATAACACCAACAAGCTGATACACAACAACGTTTATACTGAGTGGTTTGGAATACTCACTTCTTACACTTTTCACAGCTGTACATGTTGTCTCCTAAAGAGGAACACACACACACACGCACGCAAGGTGAATTCAGTGTAAAAAAATAATGTAATTGGAGATGAGGCTTATCAACAGATTTTTCACACAGAAACATTTTCCTTTCTCCTGAACTCTCTTCTGTCCAAACTCCCTCCCTAATGAATGTTCTTCTCAACCTTCTTTTTTCCCCCAACCTTTCTTTCCCTCATTCCAAGCTCTCCTTTTTTCCCCTAAACATCAACTTTACTTCATTCCTTCCTTTCCCACTGGTCCAAACTCCCTTCCTTTCTTACTAACTTTCTAACAATGTCTCTCCGTCTGAACTGAACTTTCTTCTGAAGACTTCCTTCCAATTTTTTTCCAAACTTGCCTCCAAACTTTGACTCAATTCCACAGTCACTTTTCTGCACGCAGATTTGCACAAAAAAAAAAGTTAATCACTAGGTTCATCTTCTATACACTTATTTAAACTTTTTTCCTTTCGTACAAACACCCAGGTGGTGAAGACTAGAGATCGGTAAGGCTGTAGTAAAACCCTGTACCACCATTTCGGTTTAGTCGAGTTCTCTGAACCTATTTTACCGTAACGAAATCTGAAAGGAGTTAACTTTTCTTGATTGCCATGTTAAATTATATATATATTTTTTAAAAAAAAGTTCTTGAGAAAGTTTGTCTGAAAGCTGTACTTACCTTTGAGTTCATCCCGAGCGAAGAAAGCAGCCAGGCAGTCCTGCAGTGTGACGACCGGGCCCCAGAACCAGCTACATATAAACACAACAACAGAATAAACCGTTAACATCAACGACATATACGGAGTGTGTGACTCAGTCTACGTGCTGAATTTGAAGGATTTCAGGATATATAAGCACCTCTTGATGTACTCGAGGACGAAGGCGATCCAGCCCTGAGGAGCGTAAGCCTCGCCGCACGAGCCCGCCTTCACCAGCGACGTCTGATGGGTGGCTGAGTGGAGCTTGGCCAGGTCCTCTTTCCCAGGAATGGGCAGCGAAATGTCCTGGAAGGTCTCCAGAGTCACCGACACCTGAAGGAGTTCATACGATTAACTTGTTAGAAGTCATTTCACACGTTCGACTAAGTGCGCCTACGTGAGGGCGTGACTCACCCTGTCGCAGGTCAGGCACTGCACCGAGCTGACGATGGTGCCGTCGAAAACGTCAGAGATGACGCTGCGGTATTTCCTCTGCCGCTTGCTCTTTGGGGGCGCAAACATGCTCACTGTTCCCACAACACACAAATCAGATGAACTTTAAGAGATCGTAACAATTTTAAAAGTCTGATGCTACTGTAATTCCATTAAACACCTGGGACATTCTTTCATTTTATGTCGCTTTTCAGACTAAAAAAATTTTTTTTCTCTCTCTATAATTTATTCCAGAGCAGTAAAAAAAAAAGAAAAGAAAAAAAAAGCCTAATTTACTATTTTTTATTTACAGTTTCTTGTGTTTTTTGTTTGTGCTTATTATTTAGTTTTATCTGGAATTTGGAATTTTCATACCATATTTTAAAAATGCAATTATTAATTTACATTTTCATTACGGTTTGAATCATCTAAAATGTTTATAAAATACTAATTTATCTTTTTAAAAAACAAAATAATAATAATAATTAAAAAAAAAAGAAACTGCAAATAAAAAATAATATAAACAATTTCCGCTATTCTATGAAAAGAAAACTAAATCTAATTTTTTTAGTACCTAGGATAAATTGACCATCAATTACTTTATTTAAATATGTATGTATAATGACTTGAGACAAACCTTAATTTATACTTTTTTTTTAGAAAACTGTATGATGTAGATAAAAACTATAAACAAAATATAAACAAATAAAAACAAAATCACTTTGTTATTAAGTTTCATTACTAACACTTGGAACATTTAAAAAAATACATTTATTTGTAGCTTTTTATTTCAGGAGATTGTTTTAAAGTAATTATTACTTTACAAGAATCAATAATCAGATATGTTGTATTTCAAAATTATTATTATTTTAAAAAAGGATAAAAAATCTAGATAAATGCACGGGAAAAAAATAACCCTACCTTTCTTGTGAGCTGGGTTAAGGTTTGGCCACATGGGGGTAGATTTGGGCGGGCTGCAGGACAGTTTGGACCCGATGTTCTCACTGGTACTCGGGCTCTGGGGCCGGCCAGTGCTGCTGATCTGGATCTCCGAGTTGGCATCTGGAGGAAGAGGGGAAAAAAAACCCACTGGATATCAGTGAATGAAGTAAACAATAATCTTTTCAAATTTACCGAACGTTCACTGCACTTTTCTGGCCCACCAGAGCACCGACCCGCGGCCTTGCTGTGTTTGACGGCTCCCTGGTTTATCACGATGGTCGCCGTGTCCTCATCCTTGTCCACGCCGACTCGGTGCAGCTCGTTGATGAGGTTCTTCTCCCTCTGACGATCTCGGCTCCCTTTCTCCTCGTCTGAGATAAGTGTATCGGCTTCGTTGGCCTCGTTAGCTTCGTTGGCCTCTTTAGCTTCGATAGCCTCGGTTTCGTCTTCTCCAGACGTCCGACTCTGGTCCTCGGGATCTTCTACTGGCTCCTTGAGCTCCTCGTGCAGCTGGTCCATCAGGCAGCGCAAGAACTCCTGAGAATCCTGAGCGGAGACACACAAACATGCCGGCACAAATTACGCTGGAGGAAAAAGAAAATGGCTTTATTAGCATGAAGCTTTAGGAGCTTTAGGTTGAAACACGGTAGAGATGAAAACAAAGAGGGATTCCGTACACACCAGAGCATATGCTCACTATGAAGATTAACATTCATTTATTTAATATCTTGCCTATAGAAGGCAATCTAACATCAGGCATTGCATTGACGTTGCTTCAAAAGATGAAAAGGTACTTCACTTAGGCAAGCCAAATATCTAATCTTGTCTGCTAAATAAATAAACAATACACAAGCTAATAGAAGATATACCTGTGAGGCTTCAAAGGTCCTGGATCACTACCGAGAACTGTTTACTTTACAGCATCAGTAATCAGAGAGTAAACACATAACGCCGTCCATATCAGGTCTCAGCATTTCTCCGACTCTTTACTCTTTACACTGACTTTTAGTGAATTCTGCTGGAGCTAAATCTTTAACTAAGGAGATAAACCTGGACCTGGTTCCTCCAGCTGGAACGTTGGTGGTGGACAGTGAGATCAGGACTCACCTGTTGGGAGTAACCTCGAAACATCGGATTAACGGCTTTGATGCCCTGGAATAGGTTTGTTGGGACGACGTAGGAAGGTCTGCAAAATAATAACACACACACACACACACATCAAAAGAAAAAAGAAAAAAAAAAAAAAGAGATCAATCTGTATATTCACATAACTGTTTAGAAATAATCCACAAAATAAGTGTTTAGTTTCCACGTTGACATTTTCATCTCTGTGAGCTTTGCCTTATATGGAGTTTTGAAGGCGTGGCTAAATGTAGTTGTACTGTACATGTGGCAGGTAATACACAAATGATTTTCTTGGTTACGGAAACTTCTGTAAATCTAGGAACTTGTAGTTTGCTTTGGAAATGCATACACTCTATCTATCTATCTATTGATCTCTCTCTCTCTCTCTCTCTCTACCTCTACCCACCTGTTTTTGTGCCACAGGTCTGTAATGAGCTTCTGGTAGCTCTTACTCAGCGCCGGCTTCTTGTCTGTTCGGACCAGAACTCCGCACTCTATGAAGAACTGAGTGAGTGGAGGACTGAAACACAAAATACACAAAAAAATTAATAAAAATGACAAACTGGTCACTCTGGGATCTGATGCTATGACATGTGACAGAACAAAGAATGAAAAAAAACTTTTTGTGGAAAACATTTATAGTAAAAGACAAACTGTGATAAAAATAAAATAAACCTGATATTCGGCAGATATTTTTTCGCAATGAGAGAGGAGCGTTTTTCACTTTCAGTGAGGTGAGGAAGTGAGGTGATGGATAAATAAATAAATAAATAAATGGCAGCGGTTCTCACCAGTTGGAGAGCGCCTGAAGTGCTGCGTTCATGTAGCAGGTGTTGCCGATGTTTTTGAGTCCGGTCAGACCTGCAGGAGAGCATTTTCCACAATAATGTCTAATAGCAACAGTAATGAGAGTAAAAACGACTACAAGTCACTGTTATACCGTATTAATAAAACAGAAGACCTTAAACTTTGCACTTTGTATCACAATCATGCTATTAAAACTATCTACATTCCTAGTTCTTGCAAATCACTTGTTGAACAAAAAAGCACTTGAGCATTTAATGCCTCCTAAACAATCCAATTTGAGACGATCATACAACACAGCTGTTTGGTTTCACTACGCCTAGTAGTGTTTCTGACACACCTCTAGTCTTTTGATCGTCTTCTTCTTCCGTCTCCATATCCAGATCCTCGGGTACTCCGGACGGTGGCACTCTCAGAGCCGAGGGGACGTCCGAAACTTCGGGATCCTGATTGCAGAGGGGAACCGAGAGTCAAAACACTCACACTGATCGAGTCATGTATAAAGAAGAGTGAGGGCACTAGAGTGTTACGTGGCGTGGCCAGGGTGCGGGTGGAGGTTACCTGGCCGAGCACTGGGACAGGTGAGATGGATTTGGAAGTGCCAGGGGGCGGGGTTACAGGGCCCAGCTTCCTGTCCAGGAAGACTTCCTTAGAACAGGCATAACACCAAACCCTCAGTGTGGTCAGATTCACCGTCAGGTTGTGCTGCGTCTCCTGGAACGGTCAGACAAATACAGACGGGGGGAAAAAAAAAAAAAGGTTTTTACGTCTTTACACCAATCTCTAACATTATCATACACACTATATTTGGTGCTTGGGTATGATACAGTTATCAGAAGGCTCATGGGTTGACAACAAAACAAATCAAATCAAATTTCACACACACTAATACTGTGGTGTGTGGACGTGGATGACAGCAGGAGGAGGAGGAGGAGAAGGACCGGGCACAGAGCAGTACAGAAGTCATTGCATTATTCATGGGAGTGAACGAGCTTTTCCCTGCTTCCTCCATTTGTGGGCAAAAAAAAAAAAAAAAGCTGTGAGCTGTTTCTGAAGAATATGAAACATTCACATGCAGACAAGCTAAAGGCTTTAGATTCACAGTGCGCCTCACAGGGTGGCACAAAGCAGGCTGAATGTAAGTTTTTTAAATAAGACTGGTGCAGTGTTTTATTATTTGTCGTGAGTTATTTAACCCTAGTGGCCAGTTAGACTTAGACTTAACCCCTATCCCATTCATTTCTGTTACTGATCTCACAACTCATCCCTAAGCATCAGCAACATTCGACTCATCCTGATCCATCAGTGGTCTTTCAACCCATTCCTATCCGTCAACAGTCCTGCGACAACGTCCCGACTCATCCCCGTCCGCCGTCCCGACTCATCCCCGTCCGCCGCCGGCGTCCCGACTCCTCCACGTCCGCCGCCGGCGTCCCGACTCCTCCACGTCCGCCGCCGGCGTCCC
>JAQQZT010000001.1:32547541-32558859 GCA_030068275.1 Clarias platycephalus
TCCCGACTCCTCCACGTCCGCCGCCGGCGTCCCGACTCCTCCACGTCCGCCGCCGGCGTCCCGACTCCTCCACGTCCATCCTCGCACTGAGCGTGAGCTCAGTGCGAGTTTGTTAATGGAGAATGTCTATGTTTAACACCAGGTCTGAGACTAACCTCCCGCTGTACACCTCTCCGTACCCGAGTGTGTGTGAAACCTTTAAATCTGTCAGTGAGAATGTTTAACGTTTAATCACTTAAAGAAGGATAAAGGAGGATCACGTACCTGAGAGTGGACCGTACTGTGGTCGGCATGAGACTCTCCACATCCGACGTAAGCACAGCCATCCTGGGGGAAATAAACAAACGTGCACACACAAGCTCTCTTAGAATTTAGCAGAGGTTAAAGATAATGCCTTTAATCCATCCAATCTTTTAGGCGGAGGGGGCGGGATGTATTTCTGGAGCCCACACCAGGTAATTCTGTGGATTTTTTTTCTTCCACTTACTTCCAGACAGGCCCAGAGATTCGGTCCACCGACGCTGCAGTCCTGGCACTGGCCCTAAAATCACACATCGAAATTACTAATAATGCATGTAATGATTATATATATATATATATATAAAATAAAATAAAAAAAACACTGTTCACCGAGTTGATTAAGATTCAAGTACATCAGAAAGAAAAAAAGTTTCACGTCGTGTTCTACTCACATGAGACTTCTGGATGAGCTCCTCTTTAGTGATCTCTCCGACGCACTCCAGGTGCGGACAATCGCTGCCCGAGGACGCCGGCATCACTCTCTTACAACACAGAGGGAGAGAGTCAGAGCGAGAGAAAGAGTCAGACAAGAATGAAAATGAGGCACCTCCAAGTGGCGCAGTGGTAAAGTGCTCGCCCTATCATCCGGAGATCGCTGGTTCGATTCCCAGGTGATACTGTAACCTCTCACAGCCGGAGGTCTAGAGAGAGCTGATTGGCCGAGCTCTCTCAGAGGGGCGGAGCCCCCTAGTGACGGGGAGGAATTGGACATGACTAAATTAGGGAGAAAAAAATCCAAAAAAAAAATATAAAAAATTAATGAAAATGAGAGTGAGTGCGTGAAAGAGGGAGGCAAAAAAGAGAGTCAGGGTGAGAGAGACGGGGAAGAGAAAAAGAGTGTCAGAGTGAGAGAGAGTGAGAGAGAGTCAGACAAAGTGAGAGGGTCAGAGAGAGAGAGAGAGAGAAACAGCATCAGAAAGAGAATTGGAGATTGTCAAAGAGAGTAAAAGGATGGAGTCAGAGAGAGTCAGACAGAAAGTGAGTCAAAAAGAATAGAAAAGTCAGAGAGAGACAGCAAAAGAGTCAACGAGAAAGAAAGGGTCAGAAACATAGAAAGAATCAGAGAGTCACAGAGAGAGAGAGAGAGAGAGAGTCGTAAAAGAGTCAAAGAAAATCAAAGAAAGTTAAAGAAAAATTCAGAAAAGAAGTCAGAAAAGTAAAGTCAGAGAAAGATAGAGTTAGAAGCAGGAAGAGTCAGCGAGTCAGTAAAACAGATTGAACAAAGTCAATCCAAATTCCCATCATGGAAAAGTTTAATGACATCGTTCTCATTCCTTACGCCTAAAACTTAGAAGGGAAGTGCTGGACCGGGATTAAAATGAGCCCTGGTGCATTGTGGGTTATGTTCTGCAGATTCGCTTAGAGTAGAACGCAAACAATGAGAGAACCTAGAACGAGAGCTTAAATACCGAGAATGAGAGCTAGCCTCGATTAGGACGCGTCCAGCGAGATCTCGCAAATCTGATCCAGAGACACGAACCCGATCCAGAGACACGAACCCGATCCAGAGACACGAACCCGATCCCGGCAGCTCCGAGGTCTTCTGGTGGACTTCTCGATTGAAAACGGAAGAAGGACTCATTTTTCATCAAACAATCAAAAACCCTTTCCATAACTTACGACACTTTTAATACAAACTGAATCTAACAAACAGCAACGAAAACACAAAGATGCTTTTGTCTTCAATTTGTTTTAAACAGTGTTTTATCAGCACAAACACATAACCTCTGTCTTCGTGGATTCTTTGTTTCTTTTATAACGTATTCTTAAATGAAAAATTCCTATAGAACTGTAGAAAATGAAAGTAAAATGTAGAGTATGTCTAAAAATGTAAGTTTAAATGTAGAGTACAGTATGTCTAAAAATTACTGCACTGTAATGCTGACCGGACGCGCATGCGCACTGCTGCCCCTGAGGTTATTTGACAGCTGTGCTCTCCTGACACGGCTAATGCAGGCTAGCTGTTAGCCGACCTACTGCTTACGTAACAAAATCCAATAACCAGACAGTTGACTAATTTACTTTTACTAACAATGCATTTTAAAACATACATATATACATTAGAAGACAAATAGATAAACACGTCTGTTCGCTCTGACTGTACATTAAGGTTAGCGTTAGCTGAGTTAGCACTCATTAGCAGAGCTGGCGCAGCTGCACGGCTTTAAATTACCTCGTAAATAAATCTTCCGACTTGCAAATGAAGATGTCACAATCTCGTCCTCGTCCTTTACCGACCTACATTTTTGTATTTATTTTAAATCGTCTTGTATTGAGGCGCTAACGCTGAGGAGATCCTCCACCTAGCAACGGCTCATATCTACTTCCCCTGTCCAGGAACACAACATGATAACCGCTATTTCCGGTTCGAAGCCATAGAGAGAGGCCGTATCTCAAATTAGTATTTACTCCCTATACATATGCACTGTGTACTTCTAGAAACACAACAAAGTTCACAGCCTACCTAGTGCACTATGTTTCAAATGAGCAGCCGTTTGAAATTCCGCCGATGATTGGGCGTAAACGTTAAAGCAGGCACTCTTTGCCCTCTATCGGTCAGATGAAGAAACAACAAGCAAAAATACCCACAGATTTGAATTTTCTTCTCCCGGCCCAAGCGCCGCCTAATGGGCACATGTGGGCATTACACAAGGTTTGCTTTTTAAATTTTTTTTAACCCAACTCATATTTAATACTGTAATCATTTACCTTTTAAATTAGTGAATCATAATTAAATTAATTTCTTTGTTTAATCTGAAACCATTCTATAGCGGCTATGGTTTTAAGGTGTTCATATATAACCGACATTGTTCAACTTCTTAAAATGCTATTTTATTTTCTAAACTTTGATTATTTGTAATTTAATTTTGCAATTATTTTCCGATATTCTACCGAGAATTGGGCGTAAATTTTAAAGCGGTTACACTTTTCCCTCTAGCTTTCAGACAGAAATTGTTGTTGGTCTTTCGGCTGCTCCCGGCAAGGGGTCGCCACAGCGGAATATCCAGTCCGCACAACAACTTGGCACAGGTTTTACGCTGGATGCCCATCCTGACGCAACCCTCCCATTTTATCCGGGCTTGGGACCGGCACTGGGAATCTAACCCGGGCCTTCCGCATGGCAGGCGAAACACCTACCACTGAGCCACCAGTGCCCAACAACAAGCAAAAATCCCCGCAGGTTTGAACCCACCTAGTGGATACTTGCCGACATCACATGCAGATTTTATTTGCCGATAATTGGTTAAAAAAAAAAAAGGTTTAAGCAGGCACTCTTTTCCCTCTAGCGGTCAGATACAGGAACGACAAGCAAAAAAAAAAAAAGATTAGAATTTTGCTCTCTCGGTGGTCGCTCGGCATTGCACAAGGTTTATTTATTTATTTTTGTTGCTCATAATATTTTGCAGATATGCTCTCTCTCTCTCTCTCTCTCTCTCTCTCTCAATCACACACTAATTATTTGCATATGTTAAACACATTAATTATTACATATCATTTGCATTATGGATAGATTATTTAATTACTTAGTTTAATCTGAAATATTTCTTTAGAGATTGTGGTTTTACGGTGTTGATAAATATTAGACATACCTTTTTAAAAATACGTTTTTAGTTTTTAAAAACTAATTGTTTGCATGTTGTGTAAACTGAATGATTGTTTATTTTTTATAGAGGTTTTAATGCCAAATAGTCTTTGGCTAGCTACTTTAGTTAGTTAGTTTACTTTAGTTACTTACTTGTTTGTTATTTAATAAGTATGGATATAAATATTTGCATACTTTATTATTATTATTTATTATTATTCCGTTTGAAATTCCGCGGATTGTTGGTCGTAAATTTTAAAGCAGACACTACTGCCCTCTAGCGGTCAGACACAGAAAGCAAAAATCCCCGCAGGTTTGAACCCACCTAGTGGACACTTGCCGACATCACATGCAGATTTTATTTGCCGATAATTGGTTAAAAAAAAAAAAACAAGGTTCAAGCAGAAACTCTTTTCCCTCTGGCGGTCAGATACAGGAACGGCAAGCAAAGAAAAAAAAAAAAACCCAACAACACAGATTCGAATTTTGCTCTCTCGGTGGTCGCCATTTTGCCACCTGGTGGACACATCTGGGCATTGCACAAGGTTTATTTATTTTTTTCTTGCTCATAATATTTTGCAGATATTCTCTCTCTCTCTCTCTCTCTCTCTCTCTCTCTCTCTCAGTCACACACTAATTATTTGCATAAGTTAAACACATTAATTATTACATATCATTAACATTATGGATATATTATTTAATTACTTAGTTTAATCTGAAATATTTCCTTAAAGATTGTGTTTTTTTTACGGTGTTGATAAATATTAGACATACCTTTTTAAAATACGTTTTTAATTTTTAAAACCTATTTGTTTGCATTTTGTGTAAACTGAATGTTTGTTTGTTTATTTATTTATTTATGTTTATAGAGGTTTTAATAGTCTTTGGCTTGCTACTTTAGTTAGTTAGTTTACTTTAGTTAATTACTTGTTTGTTATTCAATAAGTATGGATATAAATATTTGCATACTTTATTATTATTCTTTATTATTATTCCGTTTGAAATTCTGCAGATTGTTGGGCGTAAACTTTTAAAGCAGATCATACTTAAATTAATTTCTTTGTTTAATCTGAAACCATTCTATAGCGGCTATGGATTTAAGGTGTTCATATATATCTGACGTTGTTCAACTTTTTAAAATGTTTTTACATTTTTAAATCGAATTGTTTCGAACAGTATGCATGCTTTCTGTGTTTTCTTTAATCTGTGGGTGTTGATGCTTTTTAAATAACAATTTTATTTTCTAAACTTTGTTTATTTGTAATTTAATTTAATTTTGCAATTCGGTTTATTATTTTCGGATATTCTACCGATTGGGCGTAAATTTTAAAGCAGACACTACTGCCCTCTAGCGGTCAGACACAGAAAGCAAAAATCCCCGCAGATTTGAACCCACCTAGTGGACACTTGCCGACTTCACATGCATATTTTATTTGCCGATAATTCGTCTGATATTTCTTAACGTTTAAAACTTACTTGTTTGCATGTTGTATAAACAGAACATATGTGTGTATGTCTGTCAGTTTATTTATTTGTTTATTTATTCTGCACAGATTTGGATGGTCTTTAGCTAGCTAATTTTAAAATATTTAAAATATATATTTATTTGTCAAGGGTGAATTATTTATTCAATTTTATTATGGCATATTTTCTGTCGTTTAAATACCTAATATTAAACATATATATTTGGTAAGCTATTTAGTAGGCTATATGACTCTTATTTTGAAAGACCTGTTACCATTTTGCATTTGTCCGCCCCCATAAATCAGTCGTGTTCCAAATAAACAATTGACGCCATATTTGGTATTTAGGGCACTACTCTGTACTTCTTTAAATCATCGTGCTGTAGTGTACTTGTGTAGAGTTTATGGGTGGATTTGGGATTCCGCCATCTACAGCTGTCTTTCCCGAGCACGCAGATGGCTCCTAGCTGAAGCAGTGAATGTAAGAGAAACGATTGTGTTTTATTATTGTTACTATTTTTATTTTATTTGTTGTTATGTTTGCCGTTTGGCTAAGAGAAGTTAGCGATAAGAATAAAACATTATTACGTGACCGCTGTGCAGGTTGTATAGCGGCGTTGATGGTCACATAGCGGATTTGTTATTTATTATCAATTTACTTTTTTATTTTAATGTTACCGCTTACTTACTAAACAAAAACATTATGCTAATGATAAGGCAATGATAATTAGGGTAAAAGAAATCATATAAACACTACATTTGTCTTGAAATGTGTAACACTGTTGAGATTTTACTTGTTAGTCCCCTCACTGCGTCACCAAATGGCTGCTTGTTCCCTATCGAGGCGCCCTACACCGCGCGCGCTCCTGCACTGTAAGTAGGGCACTAAAAGGCCAACATGGCGCCGTTTGAAACACGATCCAGTGTGAATGAAGAGAAATTACAAGTTAAATAAAAAGAATCTATACACTTGTATTGTAATAAATGTAACGAGTGCTCTGGTTATTTCTGGTTAAAGTCCACGTACATGTGTGTGAATGTTCGACAGATGTTTGTTTGGTGTGAGACAGTACATGGTTCATACAGCACAGTTACCCGGTTCCACTGGATCCACTGGTGGCAAAATGTGTGGAAACTGTGGAGTATAGTGGACGGAGTTCACTGTGGGATTTTGAATCTACTGTCTACGTAAAGTTTATGTTTGCGTCTTGTTCACACTAAGTTGTAATTCTTGTGTGATGCTGTGACAGACACACAGGCAGGAATTTTTCCGAGACGGGTTTCCGGTCCTCCAGTGAACGAAACCTAAAGATATCACTGGAAGAGCGAGTTCTGACCAGCGTACAGACTAAACCTTTATTTTATTTATACAGACGTTTGCTACAAATAAATACAAAGAAAATATCTAAGACACGTTTGATGTCTGATTTCTTTCTTTCTGTTGTTTTTGTTGTTGTTGTTGTTGTTGTTGTTGTTGTTTTTGTACCCCATGACCGTCCCTGACACTCCTTGCCTGAGACTGGAGACAGAAGTTTTCCACAGATTTAGAAATAAAGTAAATTGATCTGATGTGAACACCCTCCTGCGTGCGCGTGTGTGTGTTTTGCAGGACCTCAGGCCGAGCCGGGGATCGTGTACGATGGTGTGAGAATGGCACCATGGCGGAGGACGTGCTCAGAGACTGCTCGCTGGCCTTAAAGACGGCCGTGCTGCGTGCGGCGGCGGACCTCCCCCTGTCCGTCTTTTCCTCCCTCCCACAGGTGAGAAGCTGTCTGTCTGTTTGTCCCTCTTGCTGTCTGTAACTGCAGGTGGCAGATAAAAAGAGACGAGCAATTTTAACTACTTCTCCCTCTCTCTCTGAGCAGGTGAGCTTGAGTTCTGGCGCTAAGAAGCTGGTGGCCGTTGCTGCCTTCGGTGCCGTCTCCGTCCTCTTCCTCGCCCGTCGCTTCAAGAGGCGGAAAGGGAAGAAAAAAGTGGTGCAGGAGCAGAAGAGGTCTGACTTCCTCTCTACGCTTCCACCACTGAAAGGTAACGGCAGTTTTGTTGTTTTTGTTATTAGGTTTTCACTTCTTACTGATTGTTATTATTGTAACCGTGTCTTCTGTAAGAAACCTACAGCGTTCCTCCGTCTCAGATATGATTATCTTTACCTTCAGCCTGTTGAGTATTAAGATATAAACACTATTTTTTTTTGTGTAGACGTTATCATATTGGATCCGATGCATACTCTGTGTGAATCAGTTTTACAGGGTTTTTTTCGTTTTTCTCTGAACACACACGTCCTCTTCCAGATGTGACTTGCGCCCGTCAGAACCTCAGTTTATCGCTGAACTCAAAAAGCGGCGTCTCCCGTCACGGCCTGTCTAACGGTGGCTTACACGGCAAACTCTCCAGCTCTCTGCAAAGTCTGACCTCGGTAAATACAAATCCTAATGTGTACTTTTTTTTTTTTTTTATATTTATCTCCAGAAGGTCCTCAGTTTAAAACTCTTAGACATTTACAGAACACATTGTTTTTTCACAAAACGCACTGAATCCTTTCACTTTTACACAGAATGTTAAAATGCTCTCGCATCCACAATTTACGCTTTCACCCTCGAAATAGATCTCCCACATTGACACAAAGAATCCTTTCACGCACAAAGCACTCTCACATTTACCGAAGTTCTCATATTTTTAAAAGTAATAGGAATTTTGCTATAACGTATTCAGGAAACGTACAGATTATCACAACAGCTTGTTCTACTGCCGCGTGGTTTTTAAATATCTCTCTCTCTCTCAGGTGAGGAGCTTGAACTCCTGCAGTGAGGGCACCAACGGATCGGCCTGCTGGGACGGAACCGACGATGCCAATCTCCGTGACATCGTCACGACGCCAGAAAACCTCTACATGATGGGTAAGATGCTTAGATAAAGAGTCAAACGTGACAGAATTTAGTGTTACGAGAGAAACTAGAAACAACCGGCTGGTGTGACGCCACCACATGTGAAACAGGACCCGATTGTTTTGCTGTAACATCGTTCCTCAAATGTGTTTTGATCCTTTTACATCAAACACAGTAATTTGCAATTGTACTTTATATCAGTTGGTGGTTAAACTTATCACTGTGGAATGATCAGAATACAAGTCAAATGCTTCATGGATGCTCTGACTCCTAATCACTCAGGTATGGAGTTGTTCGAGGAGGCGCTGCGGCGCTGGGAAGAGGCGCTGAATTTCCGGAGCCGACTCGCTGACGACGAGGCCGAGTGCTCTTCTGTAAAACTGGGAGCCGGAGACGCCATCGCCGAGGAAACCGTAGAGGTAAACAAAATGTGGTATATGCTTTATATATGTAAGTGCTTAGCTATAGTATTTAAACAATAATTTTTCAAGACGAGCAAACGCCGTCATTGTAAAACATGGCGTGTTGAACAGGACATCATCAGCGGCGAGTTCATCCGTAAGCTGGAGTCTCTGCTGCAGAGGGCTTATCGGCTTCAAGAGGAGTTTGAAGGAGCGATGGGATTCGCCGAGCCGGCTTCGCACCACAGCGGTGAGTCGATACCTACAGAAACGCAGGAAGCGCGCATTTCTAATACTGAGCCCCAACAGGGTGTGAAAATTTAACGCCGGTGATGATTTGCTTTCTTCCTGGAAGAGAAACGCACCGAAGGCTCTATGAGGGAGGATTTAGATGACTCCTGTTGGAGAGACACCGTGAGCATCGGCTCCACCGACTCCTTCGTCTCCGCCGCAGAGGTGAACGTTGTCAGAATCTGTTGTTTAACAGCGATGTCGTACATGAAGCTCACTCGGTCCCTGTGTTCCTCAGCTGTCCGAGCATAAGGCCGCCCTGGGTCTCGGCTCTCTCTGTCGGTACCCGTTCTACGAGGAGGCGCTGCAGATGGCCGAGGACGGGAAAATATCCTGCCGAGTTCTCCGGTGAGACCAAAGACTCGGATCAGATTCTCTGAGCATTCAGAATGAAAATAATAATAAATAGCATTCAGAATGAATGTGCAAACATGTTTTCTGGGAACATTAATGTATGTGGAGCTAATCTGAGCGAGTTTGTGTGAATTGAACGTGAGATCATCTTTATTAGAATCTGAGAGTTTTTCTTATTTTTTTTTTGTAGATTTTTTTTGTTTTTGTTTTCATTTTTCAGGAATTCGGGTGAATTTGGTGAGAATATGAAAACATTTTGTGAGGAATTTGAGATTTTCTTTTCACAAAGCAAGAGCATTTTAATTGAATGTGTGGTCGGCATTGTGACAATTTAAGTACTTTAAGATTTAAATAACATTATATGACGTAATGAATAAGATTTATATTTTAATTATATGGGAATGAGGAGATGTTTGTGGAGATGTGAGAGCTTTGGTGTAAAATATATGACTTTCCTTTTTTATGAATGCCAGTTAATTTTTCAGTATTTGGTTTAAAAATGTAAAAGAGTAAACTAGTGAATGAATTTGTGAGCATTTTTCAGTATTTGAGTGATTTATTCGTATGTAAATGGCAGATTAGTGAATGTGCATCTTTTGGGGGGGGGTTTAAACATTACAGTTTTAAAAACGTAATGTAAACGTGTTTATTATATCACTTACATAGTTTGATATACTGCGCTTAATTGAGTCTTGTTTTGTAAGACTGGACTCTCTTTACGTTACCTGTTTATTTAATGATCTGCTGATTCTTTTTTGTTGTGGGTTTTTCCCCCTAATTAAGAACTGAGATGCTTGAATGCCTTGGAGACACAGATTTCCTGGCCAAGCTGCACTGCATCCGCCAGGCTTGTCAGGTACAACACTGTTTTCTTCAATCAACTTAATTAATCCACTTGAATGGCTTTCTAGCGTAATTAATTGCTGCTCTTTTAAGGTCATTCTCCAAGAATTATCGACTCGGAAGTTTCTGGCTGACGCGGGAAAAAAGATCCTGTCCTCAATAATCGTGAAAGCAGAGAAGGTGTGAGTTTTGATTTAATCTATTACTCTTGTTGATGTTTAGTAGCTCTGTACCTACTATAGATCTATTTTTTTGGGGGGGGCTGTTTGCAGAACCCTAAGAGATTTGAGGAAGTTTATGAGGAGATGATTGGCTTCCTGGAGGAGCAGGAACATTGGGAGAACGCCGAGGCTGAGCTCTCTACCAGAGGAGTAAGATATTTCTTAGAAAGTTTGTTAAATCGGCTTCACGTTGTTGTTTTTTTGTTTTGTTTGTTTGTTTTTTGTTAGTTTTTTTCCATTTTATTTTATTTTTATTTTTTTAACAGGTGAAGCATTTAAACTTCTACGACATCGTCCTCGACTTTATCCTCATGGATTCTTTTGAGGATCTCGAGAATCCGCCCATGTCCATTACCAATGTTGTGAACAACCGCTGGCTTAACAATGCCTTCAAAGAAACGGTATGTCTAAAAAAAATTCGCCTTCAAGTGCTTTTCATCGCATTCCTCTTACTTACTGATTTATTTAAAGTTATTATATATATATATATTATTTTTTCTCTTCTTCAGGCAGTGGCGTCAAGTTGTTGGTCTGTACTAAAGCAAAAACGACAACATGTGAAGGTACCGTTTCTGATCAAGATCCATGATGGTTAAATTGTCAGGACAGGATGAGACAAAATCACAAATTGTCACAAAAAATCTATGTTGAGTCAAACAGTGGGTGGGAACTAAAGAAACATGGCTAGCTGCAATGACTTCCTCTCTTTTATTTTTGTCACTTGTATTTAAATTTCTTACTTGTTTAACCATGCAAAATCCTAAAGTTGATCAATTCCTGTGTTTCCTATGTCTGTTAGTTGGAATGCTTACAGAATAATGTTTGTTTTGGTGCTGTAGCTTATGTAGGTTATCGTCATGTTCCTGTACGTAATGCGTCCAAGATATCCAGCAGTTTAATTACAGTGGGTGCGCAAGCAGAATGCAACTTCTACCGTCACGGTCTATGGCAGTAGCATTTGGGTTTGTGCGTTTGCT
>JAQQZT010000001.1:32569417-32588188 GCA_030068275.1 Clarias platycephalus
GAGACCTTGTATTGATCTGTTATTAATTTCGTAATAGTCATGCTACAGTTTGTCTAATCTACAGGTGACGTTGCAGGTCAGGCAGCCCCTCAGGCAGCCGGGGCGAGCTCCTCTCAACCCGGGGGCCAGCCTGACTACAGCCAAGCGTGGGCCGAGTATTACCGCCAGCAGCAGGCTATGTACGGTTCAGCAGCACCACCGGCCCAGCAGGTATACACTTAATTACGTCCATACCTGCGTCGTACAATGATATTTGTGTTGTGTGTGTAATGTCCCCCCCCCTCCCCCACCTCTTGATAACCTTTTCCTCCACAGCTTCATCAGGCATCCAGGCAGCCGTGTGACCAGACTTAACCAAACTTTTTTTTTTTTTCCTCCCCCTCCACAGGCGTCTTTATCTCTGTAATTAGGTTATGGGGTGGGGTGGGTTAGACAGTCACTGTTTCTGCCTTTAACATGTTGTGTATTTCTTATGTATTTCTTCTGCACAGGGCCAGTAATGTGAAGCGGACATAAAGTAAATGCTACCTTGTCGAAAAAATCCTTTGTTTAATGTTTGGATGCAGACGCCTCTTGATGAAGATCGTAAAAAAAAAAAATTCCTTGGTTTGCGTTTAAAAACCTAGATTTGCAAAATGACTCCGGATTGAGAATTCTCCTATTATGGCTTTCTTTTTTTTTTTTTTTTGGCTTATGTTTTTGTAATTTTTGTCCTCTTTGTATAAAGTGAACTGTTTTTAGTGCGATGATATTGCTCATTCCAGCTCTTGTATCTCATTATGTAGTTCAGAACTCATGTCTAAGTACTCTAGTGCTCTCTCTCTCTCTCTCTCTCTCTCTCTCTCTCTCTTTCCATGTAAATGCTCAGTTTTAAAAATGCCTGTTGTGTTTTGCAATAAAAAATAATGAAACCTCCTGGGTTGGTAAGTGGGACGGTGTTAAAAAAAAAAAAAAAAAAAAAAAAAGAGTAAAGGTGGGGAAGATTGCTCTTGTTTTGTGTATATACTGTTATTTTGTTTCTGGATTTCTTTAAGGGGTGGGACGGGCGGGTCACGTGCGGCACGGTCCTCAGATTTCATTGCTCTTTGCTGTCTAAAATGCCGTTCTCTCCAATTGTCTGATTTATTATCCTGGTGTTTTAGCTATAACATGACAGAATGTAGTCTGGTTTATTGGCCGTAGGAGTAGACAGGGTTGTGTGTGTATGTCTCTGAGAGAAGGTGGTATGAGGTATGCGACCCATGCTATGATTACTTGTTTTATATATAATGTGAGAAATTTTCCCCCTCACAGGCCAGTTTAGGACAGCGGTAAGCAAAATACCGCATAAAAGCATAAAGCAATGTGATATGATTGCAAGCTGCTTTTGTTTTTTTTTGGTCAGTATGCTTTGTTTTTTTTTCACACCCCCCCCCTCCCTCCCAGGCCAGGTGAGGCGTTTTGTATTACTACATGTATTATACAGTTGTGCCCTTTATCATCTTTTTTATAAATGCATATTTTTTCTGGTAAATGTCTTATTTTAGAGGAAAAGAAAACCAAACCAAAAACATATGATGTAGCCATTTTTTTTGCCCACCCTGTTTGGTGTAGACCTGTAGGTGTGTGTTTTTAGGGCTGAGGAGGCTATGCTGTTTCCACACCAGTGAAAATGAGTCCTCTGTAAGTACCAAAAGGAAGAAGAAAAAAAACGCATTTAATAAGAATAACAGCCCCAGTTTCTGCTCTGTCAATGCATTGTCTTTGACCAAGTTTAGTGCATTTTAAAATTGAATTTGTGAATTTGACTCTTTTTGGGGTAAGTATGTCTGGGCTGCAGACTCTCTCTTGAGCCTGTGACCTTACCCTAGAATGTTAAGTTCTGTCAAGCTTTTTTTTTGCAAATGTATTAATCCTTAAACTGTGCGCTATCCAGTCTGTTATTTTTGTGTGTATTTAAGAAAGAAAAAACTTAAGTTGTGTAGTCAGGGCAGCACATGAAATGAAATTGTCTTTGCATTAGAAATCAGGGGTGAACAAATCATAAAGCTGTTCTGGTCTTGCCCGCATGGATGAAGAAGAAGAAATCCCGCTTGTTTTTTTACAATTACATTTGCCGAAATGATTTAGTTTCTCTAGAAAGTGACGGTTAATGCTGTGACTGGTTTTTTAAATACTAAAAACCATTTTTTAGAATACTAAAAACCAAGTAGTCTGTTCGAGTGATGATTCAAGCACATCTTAAATTCCACTGTAAATTGAAATTGGATTGCTAATTAGTACAGGATAGACTTGTGTAGCGCTCACTAGCTAAGCTGTTGTGGTGCGTTGCATCAAAGACGGCTACTCGCAAAACGTATATTTTTTTAATAATATAAAAAAAATTATATCACTTGATTTCACAATTTACAGGGTTTGTTCCACAAGCTCGGGCTACTGATTTGTCCATCCCTGAATACTTGTTCAGCTAGTTTCTTAGACGTGCCCATGTGTTTATCGTTGTGCAAGTTGTTTTTCTTTGCCAATGCATTATCTTTGCACGAGTTAACGAACATTCACTTAACATTCAGGCAAGTTGTTGGCATTTGCAAAAAAAGAAAGAAATGGAAAATGTGTTGTTCGGATGTTGGTGAGCTTTGTCACAATTTTCCACGCTGTTCTAGTTGCCTGCGACTCAGATTCCTTGCGAATTTCTGTCTCGAAAAAATATATATATATCGAATTAACCCCATGTTGGTTGGCGGCATGATGCGCAGTGTCGCCCCCCCCGCGCCTTAGGTTCTGCTGCAATAACACAGGTAAGCTTAACCTAAGACAAAAAAAATTTATTGTTTTTGACCTGAGAGTCTTTATGTGAATTTCCGAAAGTTTTTCTGCTGCATTCTCGTTAAGGACTAAAAAGGGGCCCAATGTATTAAATGCTTTCTCATTGGCAATGTGATACATATATATACATCTAACTATATAGAATACATGCAGGACATCTGTCTGTACATGATGATGTTGATGATAAAACTGCTGTTTCCTGTCTAATCAATGCATATTGGTGTGCTAGAATAATCGATGGCACTGTAGACTGTATTCCCTGTCTTTATCGATGCTGCATGCAGTTGCATATTTAAAAGAAGATAAAAAGGAAAAAAACACCTTGACGTTATTTTAAATATATATAAATATATCATAAAGAATCTGTGATGCCAATTCTGCACTACTCGTGTATGTATTAATGACATGGTTTAATTTAAACCCTGTGCTGATGTGGCGCTAATAAAAAAACATGCTGCCTTCATTCTCGCTCACAGTGTTGAAGACGCTGCAGGCGTAGTTCGTAGAATCAGGTCCTCAGCTAGGGTTGTCCCTAAGGAGGAGTCCTTTGACTGTGTCCCTCTGCCGAACATAGACCGTTCAAGGGCTCCAGTTATAAGGTAAAACAAAATACCATGAGGAAAAATCTGTGCAAAAATGTGACGTTCAGGGCAAAAAAAAATAAATTGTTGATGCTAGCGTTTTTCACCTTGCTGATGAACTGTTCCATGACTTTTTATTTTTTTTCTTCACTTTCTTTGATCTCGTGCATACTGTTGCTGATTTAAGGCCAGGGATTGAAAATGTGCAGATTAGATAGATTATTAAGCAGGAATTATGATTAATATTATTATTGTTATATAAATATTTTTATATTTTTCTTTTGCATAGCACACTTGCTTGCTCTAGACAGTTTATTGGAGAGTGTTATGTTGTTGGTTGCTGCATATGTTGTGGTATGCATGCAGTATGCTGTGTCCTTCTGAGCAAAACTGTCCACAACAGAATTCGTTGCGGGGGTAGAAAAAGAAGACATAATCGGAGGCTATCTGAGAAATGGGGAGCGTGGCTGGGAGGTAAACACAAATGGTTTCATGTTATGTGGTTTTTTTTTTTTTTTTTTTGAAACTGCGGAATGTATATCCTTTTTATCTTTTAGGGCTTTGTTGTGTTTTATATATACAGTATATACATTTATTTTTGTTTCTTGCAGAGAATTGTTGGTTTTGACCGTTTAGCATTGTTGACCTGTCGTTCAATAAAATTGTAATGATTGAAAGGCTCACCTGTGTCAAACTTGGTCTTTCTTGAAAAATTTTATTTATCTTTGGTTTGAACTGACCTCGCCCACCCCACTTTTGATTTTCTCACTAAAGCTCTCCAGTGGTCTACTGCCACAACTATTACGAGCACTACTTAATTTTTTTTTTTACCTTGTTCTAATACGTCTACTTCTGATAATTCTACTTCACCTGGTATTTTGTATACTATCATCTTTCAAAAACAAACCACTACTACTGTATCTTCAACTGATTGAACATAGGAGCTCGTTATCATTATCAGCTGTCTTTTTATCCCCCAAAAACAGGAACTACTTGTCATAAATTAACAGTAAAACATTGAGGGGTTGGGGCGGGGGGATGGGTGGTGAGTACAGGTGGTTGGTTCTTAGCAACCTTTCCTCATGATGATAATAGGGAGGTTGTTAGGTGTCAGTGTTCTGTAGCATATAAGGTTCCCTCAAGGTATTGGAAATGCTATACACAACATGACTGAGTAATACATGCCCAGGGAGGAATGACCCATTCGTTACGTAAATGTGGATGCTGGAAGTGACTGGAGCCGCGATCATCTGCGAGGAGAAACTTGTAAGTGTGTAAAAAAAAAAAAAGGTGAAAAATTGTTAGGAGGGGGCAAACTCGAGGCGGTGCACGGGTAGGTGGAGCTTATTTTATTCTGAGAAACAAGTGGTTTATGCATGTTCATGACTAGTTGTACTGAAGAAAAATAATTGGTGAAATGTGCCATTTGTGTTAGAATTGGAGTTTTTATCCATTTCAAGATCCTGTTCTCAAACATTTAAGAGTTTTACTCTTGTGTGTATTAACTTGTATTTTATATTATATAATACATAAACACCTGCACATGCTGCACCTTTAGAACTGTGCATCTTTAAATCTTGTAATTTAATTATGTTGATTGTTGGATACGAAAGGTACAGATTTGCAGCATGTTCTCCCGAGAGTGTAGAAAGAACTGTGGACTAAATTTCCAGTTCTTCCTTGCTGTTGGGCTAGAAACATGATTCTGGGAAGAAGGGAAAAAACTGCTATCCAGTGTTGAAGCCTGGGAAATCTTTAAACCACTTTGACACCAGGTTAAGTGTGTTGTGGTTCTCTGTTTGAATACATTTCTACTGAAACCTTACACTCCCTTTAACACTGATAAGGAAAATCCTGAATAATTCATAGCAGCTCATGCATGAGGGAGACAATTTCTTTCAGCTGATGGATTTTAAATGCAGCTCGGTTTCAATTCATAATTGCCTTCATCATATAATGACCATGACAATTTCGAAAGAAGCTTCGTGTCTTACAGTATTCTTCTTCGGGAGAGTGATAATCGCCAGCCAAGGTAGGATGCGACTCTGTAGGAAATACCTACCGAAGATGTACAGTACATTCTGCTAAGTACATGACTACTTACATAATTGGTGCAACTTCAGGGAGTTTCTGATGTTATGCCATCCCTAAATCTGACTTATTCTGAGGTATATGAGATTCTTCTCTTTAACCGGTTACCATTTCTCCTTACGGGAGATTAAGGAGAATTTAACACAGACCAAACAAACCACATGTAGAACGTTATGAAATACATCACAAGGCTTTAGCCCTACTGTATGTGACATCACAGTGATGTTTCCTTGATTTATCAATTTGTTTAAGAAATGCAGTCAGAACAGGTTAAATATAAAATGAGATGTTAAAATATTAAAAAGTATTAAGTGGGATTAAACCTTCTTTCAGTACCCAAATTACAGGTGCTACCCAGACACACGCCACCATTTTTTATTATTTTTTTTATGTTGTCAAAGGTATAAAAATTCACAGATCATCACATGACTGTACCGGAACATTAGATGTCACTTACACATTAGATGTCACTTAGGGACTCGACATGAATTAAAGTCAAGGATAAAGCTGAATAAGGAACATAAGGCATTGACAAGACGTGTGTGTGACGTCTGCGTCAATGTGTGTTCTTATCAGTAGCAGTTTTCCAAAGTAGCAAGAAAAAGCACAATTATATATTCTTTGAGTTTCTCATCTCGACCTTCCAGCTTGAAACCCTGACCTACATTAACATGTGGAAGTTGATGAAAAATTTGAAATCAGCTGACATCATTGCACACATTTCAAATACGTTTGACACTATTAAAGGACACAACATCATAAAGCCACACATTTCATGTACCGTTACTGCATGTGAGTTGTACATATTTACTCACAGCTTACTCCTGAAAAACTGAATTAACCAGATACTGTGGACTTTATTAATAATCCTGCAGTAATAGTTTCTTCGGATTGCGTTTAGAAACTGGTGTCGTGCATACGTACAAAAGAGCAGAGAACCAATCTACAAATCTGCAACAAGATTCTCAAGCTTGTTGTATAAAATAGATCACGAGTACACGTTTCATGGCTTTACAGAAAAGATAAGCTGCATATAGCGAGCCTACTGAATTTTCTTTATTCGTGAGCTGTTGGTTTCAGGCCACAAACAAATGAAGCATTAAACTGTTCATGTATGATACCGATCAGCGTATTCATAACTAAAACACGGCACATCAGGGGGGAAAAGCTGCAGTTATATTTCCTGAAAAGCTGCTTGCCTCAGATCACTGATTAACCATAGTAATAAAGGAAGGTAGAAGATCAGATCCATGTTAACCGTCTCTAATTCTTCTGTATATGATCCAGCAGGAGAGCTTCCCAGGCCTCCAGGCACCGTCCCCATGATCCCGGGTGAGTGAGGTGTGAAAAGTGTTTGTCCATTTATCCTGATGCATTATCGGTCTTGTTCGAGTCCTTCCCGTTATTCATGGTACGGTTTAAGATTGTGATTATGACAAGGAAACTTGTGATCAATCTTGTGATGTCAGTTCGACACATACAGATGAACAAAAAAGCTACCAGTAACGGTGTCCATTGTTTAATTCTTCCCTGGCAAGGAGAAAGGTTTGACACTGTCACTATGAAGCATTGTCCCCAGGGTGGTAGATCACATGACCTGGGCAGCCCAGAATAAAAGTGCTGTCTCCTGACTACGACACTTCGGTTGGCAAGTTAGTTTCTCAATAGGGAGAAGTCCAAATCTAAATCTAATTCTAATTCTAATGAATTTACTGGTCTTAGTGAAGAACCGATTTTTATATCACACAAAGATAACCCGAGTAAATATAAAATGCAATTTTTAAATAATGATTCCATTTATTAAAGGAAAAAAAGTTGCCCAAACCTGCCTGACCTCATGTGTAAAAGTAATTGCCTCCTAAACCTAACAACTGGTTGTTCCAGCCGTGGTGCAATCAAGCATTTGTGATAACCGACAATGAGTCTCTCACATCGCTGTGGATGAATTTTGGCCCGCTCTTCTTTTCAGATTTGTTTTAATTCAGCCACACTGGAGGGTTTTTCGAGCATGTACTGCCTGTTTAAAATTCATTTTGTATTTTTCGAGCCATTCAGAGATGGACTTGCTGCTGTGTTTCGGTTCATTCTCCTGCGCTTGAGATTTATTAACTGATGGCCAGACATTCTCCCTCACAATTTTCAGATCGATCATAGAATTCATGGTTCCGGCATGAATCAATTACGGCTATCAGAGTTGTCCATTATGGTCCATCAAGGCCCTTGCTTAATGGCTGTGGCAACTTCCGATCAGTAGTCCAATGCCTTAACCGCTGAACTACCTCCTGCCCCATCACGCTACCACCACCAAGTTTGACTCTCCGGACGATGCTCTTTTTTATAAAATGCTTATGCTAGTTTTACGCCAGATGTAATGGGGCCCACTCCTTCCAAAAAGTTTAAACTTTTATTTCATCAATCCATAGAATACTTTCACAAAATCCCCAAATTTGGGGATAATCAAGATGTTTTTTTGGAAGACGTGAGACGAGCCTTTGTGTTATTTTTGGTCAGCAGTGTCTTTCACCTTGGAACTCTCCTATGGATGCCATTTTCCCCTTTAGCTTTTCACATTGAGCCAGGCAGGTAAGGACAGCGTTTTTCCTTTATTGAATGAAATCATAATTCAAAAACTGCATTTTGTATTTTTTCTGGTTATCTTTGTGTAATATTAAAATTAGTTTGATAACGTCACTCACTTACAGTAAGTGTGACAAATATGCAAAAAAAAAGCAGGAAGGGGAAAATACTTGTTCACAGCACTGTATATAGTATATTTATTAATATGATTATATTTTTCGTGTTTAATATTTTTTTAAAGACCAAATATCAAACCAAATACCAAACACTTATGTTAGAGGGCCTATCTAAACCTCTTTCTTATCTATTAAACACTGTTTCTAGCTAAGGTTGTACCGCTAACCGTTCTAAAATGTCTCCCACAGCTTATGGCACCGATCCTTACGGCAACTCTTTCTCAAACGGACAGGTTCCCCTTCCCCCAGGTGCGTTCCCATCAGAGCTTGTTCCATGCACAGGTCGCTGTAATGAGACATTTAACTCCAGTACGCCTTCCCTGCAGGTTTCGTGCCCCCTCCGGCACCTCCGGCGATGACCTTTCCACCAGGTACAATTTAAAAAGCATCATGTCAACTTTACACACGTTTGTGCATAGAGTTCGCACTCAGGGTTTGCGTGTTTGCTCCAGGATACGTGCCGCCTCAGATGCCCCCGATCATGCCCGTCCCACAGAGACCACCTGGATGCCCACCTGGACTGGAGTACTTAACCCAGGTGAGGGAGGAGTTACATCATCATGTCAGTGGAGCTGAAGAAATTTCATATTACATCCCTTCTGTGTGATTGTGTTTATTTCACGTCACTAATGCCCGTGTCGCACACAGGTTGACCAGCTCCTTGTCCATCAGAAGGTCGAACTGGTTGAAGGTAGAAAAATACAATCATTCTTATTTAATACGACACTGTACGACCAAAAGGGAAACTTTTCTCTTTCGTCTTGCAGTTCTTTTGGGTTGGGAGACCAACAACCAGTACGTTGTGAAAAACTGCCTGGGACAGCAAGTGTGGCTTGCCGCAGAAGAGAGCGACTTTTGCACGCGGTTAGTTTGCGGTCCTGTGCGCTCTTTTGTCATCCACCTCCAGGACAACGTGGGGCAGGAAGTGCTCACTCTTACTCGGCCTTTAAAGTGCAGCAGCTGTTGGTTTCCTTGCTGCTTACAGGAGGTACGTCAGGAAGAAGGTGGAGAACTTATTTTCCACCTCTAATGCATCGATTAAACTGAATAAAATATAATACATTTGTCCTGGTCGACAAATAGTTCTTTAAATAAGTACTTTCTATAGTTAAGGCCAAAACTGATTTAAGATTTTTTAAATACATTTTTTAAATGCACTCATCTAGACCAATCTGGCGAAACTGAAATGACTGATCCTGAAACCGAGTGCTGGCAGAATCACAAGCTTATGTACGTCAAGTGTATGAGTGTCAACTCACTGCATTAGAGCTCAATACCCGGACTTTCGCTTGGCAGCAGTGTCTGTCAGAGGTTTCTACACCAGTCCTTGGAAATGAGCCACTTTGGGCAAGCATGCGCTGCTGATCAGACTGTAAATCAGCCAGGTGGGATCGCATAGCGATGTGCAGCGATGTGGATCGGGAAGTCGTGCCTGGCTCCATCTCTCAGTACTGCGCTGTTTGGGGGTCAAATTTGAACTGGAGAGTAACAAGGTTGATCTGACTCTAGTCATAAGAGCTAAATTTCACTATTTTGCATCAACCATCACTGTTCCCACATATAGGGGGGAAAATTCAAATGAGTTAGCAAGAAATAATGCATGCAGTGTTCCATCATTTACATACAGACACAGGGAGCCAAGTGTGTACCAAGGCAGGCGAGATTCTCTTTCAGGTCCACGTCTAGAACGAAATGCCCTTTCTGTATTACGTCTGTTTCGTCACCTGATTTTAGAAAGGTCAACATTAATCCAATTCAATTTCAATTCAATTTTATTTGTATAGCGCTTTTAACAATTGTCCTTGTCGCAAAGCAGCTTTACACAATCATCAAATAAACATTACTGGTTTATCCGTAGCATTTTTACAATTTTGATCCCCAGCTATGAAACATCGTTGTCCAGGGTAACATCTAGCACAGCGGATTTAACAGATCAGCGAATTATTATTATTAGGGAAAACACTAACATATACATGACACAAGGTCCTCCAGGACTACGATTAAGAAAAACTGGTCTAAACAGCAGAGCTTATATTTGTATTAATTATATTTGGTTGCCATGTTTCAGAAAATTTCCATCCCAACTACAGTACATCTTGTAGATGCAAATAAATGGGAAACATATACCTTATTTAGTACCATGACATCAGCATAAAAAAAAAAAAGCAGCCATGACGATGACTTAAACCTATTCTGAAGAGTGGTTAATAATTTTCTCTGACATCACATTGAGTGACATTATATTAAATGACATAATAGCATTTCTTTCTAGCATCTGTGGCTTTTTGGAGGTCTAGACAGAAAATCCCCCCTTTTCATGATTGCGGTGCTAAATCAAAGGAACATTAGCTTATCTGTCAAATCACTAATGGCAATATTCACAATGATTATTAAGTCAAAAAGGGTCCTTTAAGTTGATAAATAAGGACCTATGAAGTTATCGAAACATATCAAGGCAAAAATCTTCAAGTCATTAGCACAGCTGAACTTTTTTTGTGTGTGTGTGAATATACTGTATATTTTTTTGGGTCTTAAAATCTCATTCATAAATTTGTTTCCCTGTGTGTATCCTATTGCACAACGTATCGACATTCTCTTGATGTTTCCTGTTTATTGCAGCAGTTAATGTGGTTGTGGTTTCATATTTTCCATGGTATATCTTAGTTCGTTTTTTATTTTATTTTACTAATCTTACTTGTCTTACTTCCTCTTATTTCTTTCCCCCTGTCTATTACTGATTCAGTTTAACTCCTGATTGTCCTGTTAGTGAAGGCTGTAATGTCATATCTCACACTGCACAACATTAGTTTTAAAACCTAACCCCTTGTGATGTCAGTTTTATAGAGAAGAGCTGTTTGTAACTGCAGAAGAAATGCCTTGTGTGTTTCAGCTGGAGGTCCAGGCCCCTCGTGGTACTGCTATTGGATATGTGATGCAGGACTGGCACCCGTACCTCCCCAAATTCACCATCAGGGACGCGAGTATGAGAGCGGTGCTGCGCATCGTCGGTCCTTTCTGCCAATGGAACTGCTGCTCGGACGTCGTTTTTAAGGTTCTGAGCACAGACTGGAAACCACCATGTTATTGTGTGTCACACCAGAGGCGTCCGATTCGAGTCTGTACTGCACTTTAACATGACCTCTGCCACGACACAGACAGATTTACCTGGATGCCTTTGAGATTTTATTTTGGTATTTTGCAATTAAAAATCTGATGATCATTTTTCATTCTTAGATTTTGTAAAAAAAAATTTACCTTTTGATGTTTTGGACATTTTATTATGTCATTTTAAGATTTTAATTTTGGGTGTTTTTTTTTTTTTTTTGTTCTCCATTTGATCTTTCTTTTTTACTTTGTTTTGACAATTTAAGATTTTATTTATTGAAAGATTTTATTTATTTATTTTGAAACTTTTAGGGGTTTTGCACTGTGAGATTTTCAGTTTAAGATTTTTGAGATTCACGTTTAGCACTCTGGGATTCATGAGATTGTCCTTCGAGATTAAATTTTTCAGTTTTTGTTTTTGGAAATTAGTTTTTACATTAGAAGTCTTTTTTATACCGCTTTTCTGAAAGTCACGATAGCATCACCGATGGCGCGACTCCTGGCATCTTTAGAGGAAACATAATACTACAGATGGCTGCCATAATTCAATTCGAGTTTTAAAAAAAGCAAAGATAACATTTTTGTGCCTCTCTTTGTGTACATGTATGTACAGTCTCTCTCTCTCTCTCTCTCTCTCTCTCTCTCTCTTTCTCTCTGTACAGTATGTGTATATATTACTGTACATACAGTATCTCATAAAAGTAAGTACACCCCTCACATTTCAGCAACCACTTTATTATATGTTCTGAAGGGACAATACTATAGAAATGAAACTTGGATCTACTTTAGAGTCGTCAGTGTACAGTTTGTATATCAGTACAGATTTACTGTCCTCTAACAATAACTCAACATACAGACTTTATTGTCTAAATAACTGGCAACGAAAATGAGTACACCTTGAGTGAACATG
This sequence comes from Clarias platycephalus, assembly GCA_030068275.1. Taxonomy (NCBI): domain Eukaryota; kingdom Metazoa; phylum Chordata; class Actinopteri; order Siluriformes; family Clariidae; genus Clarias; species Clarias platycephalus. The sequence continues at coordinate 32,581,663 of JAQQZT010000001.1, forward strand.
TGTAAACTGGGTCCAAAGTGTCAATATTCTGTATTATCTAGCACGGCCTCAATCCTCCTGGGTCCCACAGGTGCTCAATAGGGTTCAGGTCTGGAGACATCCTCGTCCACTGACAAACACATGGCCATATGAATAGGACATGTGACTTTGCATGGTTAAAGATGTACAGCTGTTATCATTTAGGGTATACTCACTTTAGTTGCTAGCTATTTCGACAATAAAGTCTGCATGTTGAGTTATTGTTAGAGGACTGTAAATCTGTGCTGTTATACAAGCTGCACATTGCTGACTCTAAAATATATCCAAGTTTCATTTCACTTCCTTCGAGAAGATATAGAAGATAAATAAGCTAAATAAATAAGAAAATATGAAGCTTTAACAGTCTTATATTTATTTATTATAATTTTACATTTTTTAATTAGGAATAGTAGATACATTTGACTGGATACAAGATATTTTTAATTACGATGTTAAGTTAATTTGATAAACGCAGGATGTTCCACAAGTGCAGGATCCACGATTTGCCAAAAGAACATTATTTCCACATTGCAAACCTAATGTAAATTCATGTATTAATTCACAAGATTACATTCATTACTCATAGTCAATAATCCAATCATTACTGTTGTTGTCCCCTGATAGATCACGTCCCTGGATGAGGCTTCAGTAATCGGTAGGATAAGCAAACAGTGGTCAGGCTTGGAAACCGAACTGTTCACGGACGCAGATCATTTCGGGGTGCAGTTTCCTATGGATCTGGATGTTAAAATCAAGGCTGTTGCATTGGCCGCTTGTTTCCTCATTGTAAGTGACATTTCAGTGTGTGTTAATGTGGATATTAATAAACTGCTCAAAACAATGTCAACACTTAGTCCTGGTTTGACTTGAACGTTAAGTAAAAACAGCTGTAGAGAAAGGGTGTCTTGAAAAAAAAGGTGGGGAAAAAAAGTAATTAATGAAACTCAAATAAAGTCAATATCAACTGGTGTGACGAGGCTTTGCTTAAAATATAGTCCCAGGTACAGTGTGTGAGATTTCATAAGGAAATGAACTGCTTAGTTTTACTGAACATCCTGCAGAACCAGCCTCAGTCCGTCTGAGGACTTTCTCACACTTCCTTTTTCTTCTCATGCGAAACCCAGAAGCTGAGAAGTGGTCTTAATATGATATAATTTACTGGCCTCCAGAAATCGGAAATGTTTTTTTGTACTGACTTAATAACGAAGTCATACAATGAACACGTACAGTATAACAAATTTGTGCAAAAAAACCCCACAGTGTGCTTAAGATTTTTGTTCAGTACTGTAGCCGAGACTAAGTGTTCCCTTAACGTTTCTGAGTCACATGAATATGATAGGAAAAACTAATGCTTTTTAAAAATTATTCTTTTGTTTTGTTGACAGGATTTCATGTTTTTTGAGCATTCACCAAATCAAGACTCACATCATTAATGTCACAGAGCCTTGTTTATTTAATCATGTATGTATGTACTGTACTGTATGTGGCCGCACGGTGCTGTAGTGGTTATTCACTGTGGCCTCACACCTCCAGGGTCTGGGTTTCCTCCGCGCGTGCTGGGTTTCCTCCAAGTACGCTGGTTTCCTCCCACAGTCCAAAGACATGCAGAGCCTAATTGGTTTTCCCAAATTGCCCGTAGTGTGTGAAAGAGTGTGTGTGTACATGGAATAAAGTGGTGTAGAAGATCTATGTATGTATGTATGTATGCTATGGTATGGTATGTATGTATGTATGTATGTATGTATGCCAAGTTAAGGTTATGAAATATATATTTTTTATAACAATATTTTACAACAATGCAGCATCTGTGTGCAGCCAAAAAAAGAGAACCAAAACTCAGAAAGCAGAACCTATGCGTGTTTGAGTAAACATCTCGATTGTGTCTCGATGGAAGTAACTAGATAAAAATTAAAGCTATCAGCCTGAAATGCTACACCCATTCATCATTTCATTTTTGTAATGTAATAAGCATGAAGCTGGCTGGCCATGGAGTCTGACTTACACTCAAACCATCGAGACAATTCCTAGAAGACACCACCTCCACTGAGAACTCTGATCGTCAGCCAGTATTGAGTGTGGTGTTGCTCTGCATACACTTACTGTCTAAATCCTCCATTAAACAAAACAAAACAGATTTTTGGGTGTGGGATCATTTTGTGTTGTTACTGTTTGTGTGTTTGTGCCTGTGTGCGCTGCTCGTACAAGTGTGCCGTTCCTTTAATGGATGTCCTCTATGATTTCATAGCCACTGATTGCATTATATGTCCATCTGGCCTTAATCGGATTCGAATTGTGTTATCTTGTTCCTGCTCAGTGCTCCATGTTCTCTGCTGTGACATTTCCTACTGGAGATGTCGTAGGAACAATGTCAGGGTGTACGCACTGTATGTTGAAACTGCTGTGTGTTACCAGGCAATCCATGTGTGATTAAAAAAAAAAATCACACTTCAAATTCAAATCAAATAAAAATTTTATTTGTCACATACACAGTCATACGCAGTACGATATGCAGTGAAATGCTTACATGGCCGCCCATGACCTTAAAAATAAAAGATTATTAATAGAAAATAAATATGAATAAAAAATTTATACAATAGAAAAGAAATTTAGCTAGGACAAGAATAATATAATCTATAGAAGACAAAAATATACAATATAAGAAAAAAATATTTAAAAAAAAAACTTAGCTGTACAAATATGGAAAATTAAAGATTCTGTACAATATAGAAAAATTTTGAAATATTTGTGTAAATAAAATAAAAATGACTGGGGAGTGTGCAAATATGCATGAAGATGTCTTATTTAAAGTGACTTGTGTGCAATGAGCCAAGAAATTAAACAGAAATGTGTAAATGTGCAGGTGTGCAGTGTCCATAAGTGTACATGAATGTCCAGAATTAGTGCAAAGAGACAAAGTCATAATTGTGGATGTTTAAAAATGGTTCAGTCCTGGGTGGTGTACTGATTGAGAGACCGTATCGCCTGCGGGAAGAAGCTCCTCCTCAGTCTGTCTGTGTTGGCCTTCAGTGAGCGGAATCGCTTTCCTGACCGCAACAGAGAAAACAGTCCATTGCTGGGATGGCTGAGGTCCTTCACGATCTTCCTGGCCTTGGTCCAGCACCGCTTGCTGTAAATTGGAGATTGTTCCTCTGCCACCATTTCTGCAGATTTCCAATCTCCTCCAGGTAGGCCGTCTCATCGTTGTTCGTGATCAGGCCCACCACTACAGTGTCATCAGCAAACTTGATGACAGTGGTGGAGTTGGTAGTGGCCACGCAGTCGTATGTTTACAAAGAGTACAGCAGGGGGCTCAGAACACAACCCTGGGGGGCTCCAGTGCTGAGAGTGAGGGAGGCTGAGACATGTCCACCTATCCTTACTGCCTGTGGTCTGCCAGTTAGGAAATTGGAGATCCACTGACACAAAGATGAGCCGAGTCCTACAGTAGGTGCTCCAGCTTGGTGGTGAGTGTGGAGGGAATTCTGGTATTAAATGCTGAGCTGTAGTTGACAAAGAGCATTCTTCATGCAATACATACCTATTGAGCACATTTCATTCAATAAGTATTGTGTTTTGGGATTTAAGGACTGTGTGTGGTTTATAGAGGTCAAAGTATGGATCGAATTACTGTGTGTTTGTAGTAACAAAGTAATCCTAGTTAATCATCATCAAAGAATTGTTCAGACCGAGCAGTCTCTTTGAGCAGGATGACTAGCGTTCCACGAGTGGTGATAAAGGGCATAGCAACACCGGGATGTTTGATTATACGTGTCCCCCCGGGTCACAGGTGTTTTCCTAATTGTTAATTACACTAATGTTGGCCGCAGCGTGGGTGAGAGTAGGTCTGTTTGGTCTACAGTACTGAGGAGAGAGCAGCCGCCTGCCAAAACCCACATTCACAACCAGTCACAGAAGCACTTTCAGCAAGAATACACTGAAGGCATCAGACAGCCATGATGATATTCAGTACAACAGCACTCATGTGTTTTTTTTTTTTGCAAATAGGTTAACCCATAATGTTATATCAGGCATTCTCAAGTAGAAGTGCACCGACTAGGGCACTTTATCATAATTACACATAGTCTAAGCCTATAGGGCAGTGCGTCATGCATTCTCTGTATACATCATTTATCATAGTTTGTCCTTTCCACCCATGATCGAACTTATCAAAGTTTCTCACACTCAGTGGAATTTGAGCATCCATCCATCCATGTAGTATTTTTGTTTAACACTTCAGCTTTATTGTAGTTAATGTTTAACTCGTAGTAGTGGAGTGAGTAAGTGAGGTACTTCCATTATTTCTCCTTGAGCTACTGTACCTGCATTGCCAGGTGTAATATGAGGTGAAAGAGCTTAATCTCTCTCTTACACACACACACACATACATACACACACTCACACACAGCACCGCACACCTTTTATAAAGAAAAAAACTGAAAGAATAAGTTGAGGGAGGTGGACAGTGCTTTTGTAATGTTTATCAAAGATCTCCACCCCTTCCTTCCTTGTGGGAGTTGCCCTCCAGTGAGTGCCTGGTGCAAAGCAAATGGTTAGATAGATCTCTGACAGCGTTTTGGTTCTCTATAACAGCAGAGGAGAGAGAGAGAGAGAGAGACAATGTCATGAGCGTATGGTGGAAATCTACCAGTCTCGCTGTTTCTCATCCTCATTCTACTTCGCTCTCCAAATCGAATCTCTTGCTTCTGAGTAATAGGTGCGTGATTTTATTTTCCTCTTGTCTTTGGGAACACTTTCATAGCTAGTTTTTAAGAGATTGCATTGTGTTTAGGATGTTTTTCCCCAACAAATGACTGACATTTTGGTTTAAAAAAAAAAAGTAAAAATCCAAGCTCTGAACTCATTGCTGGAGTTGAGCTCGGGATTTGCATTAGTATCTCCATGTGATGAATCAGACTCATTGGGTTTGGTTAACCAAAACTCTCGTGTAGTACTGATTGGAATCAGTTCTAGCAGTTGATTGCACATTATCACCTAAAGCATTTAATGATTGTTTATTGCCCTGCCATAAATTGTTGATAGAACTTTATATAATCTGATAACAGCGAGCTTCAACATTAATCAATCTACATCAGTAACCACAAATATTTGTTTTCTATTAAAAAAATAAAAATACATTTCCAAACTATAAACACAGAGAGAACATGCTGTAATAAAAAGTGGAGTTTTGGCCGTACCTCACCTCGGCAGGTTAAATGATAAATTAATACCCTTTGTTCAAATACGTTGTCGTTGTTTCTATAGCAGCAGTTTGCACAGAACGCTCCAAATGATCTCAGGCATCATTTATTATAAGCAGTTTACAAAGCGTTATCATTCAACAGACACTTCATCATATAATCATTGTTTATCATCACCGTGATGCAGTTTTTTTATAATGAGAAGCTGAGTTGATACAGTGAAACCTCAAATTGCGAGTAACGCCGTTCATTTGTTTGTTTGTTTTACTTTACAGCAGTGATTCCGTTAGTATGCGCTCACGCGAGTGTCGTTAGCGGTGTTCCTTGCTAATATTTCCGACAAAACAGTCTTTCCGTTATGTGTGTGTGTGAGGAGAAAGGTTTACTGTGTAAGATGAGAAGGGGTTTGCTTTAATTTATGAGTGTTTTGAAATACGAGCTCACTTCCGGAACGAATTATGCTCATAATCCAAGGTTCCACTGTATTAATAGTGTGAAAGGAACGCTCCTTAGCAGTACCCGTATCTTTGTTTTATGAAATAATGAAATGAAATATAGACCTCGTATAAGAAGATGGCTGTCTGTCATGTGATCTCATTTATTGCTGTTAGAATTCAAATTAGTTAACTCTCACATCCTTGTCTAGAACCTTATTTTTGTTATTCTTTGATTCATTTATACTGTCGGTCTTTTCCCATTACTTTACTTTTTTATTTTCCCACATATATAAAGCATCTGTAACTTGCAATTGTGTGATAAGATTTTGACCAAATACAAAGGGATCAGATTACTGTAGAGAAGGAATGGACAAATATTTTGAATTAATTAAAAACTATTGCTACACAAGTTTTGGAAAAAAAACGACTCCAAGGGAATGTGAAACTATTGCAAAAAAAGTACATAGTTGCAAGAGAGGTCACGTGAAGGAATACAAAAAAAAAAATTAATATTACAAGAGTGTACAATGTCTTTTCCAAGATAATGCAAATGCAGGACCTTGGTGTTCTCAATCGTAGCTACGTCTTCACATCGTCACTTCATTGCTAATTTTTTATTTTTCCATTGTGTTTTACATTTTTCAGGAATGTTCTATTCTTACTGTTACTTATGGTGACCACAAAGTTCCCTATGGTGAAGCTATTACAAATAACTATAAAATATTACTCTGGATGACCCGAGAGATTTTATACTGTACTGATCTTTACTGATTTTGTTCCAAAAGAAAAAAGAATGCACACATGCAAATTCCTAAAAGTATCCTTGAAGTCGACCCCAGTTCCCAGGCTTATCTCTTTTTTTATCACTAACCT
>JAQQZT010000001.1:32601841-32612626 GCA_030068275.1 Clarias platycephalus
ATCTATCTATCTATCTATCTATCTATCTATCTATCTATCTATCTATCTATCTATCTATCTATCTATCTACAGTATCATCATCTCTTTTATGTGTTTTTAAACTATAGCCTCTAGATGGCAGCAAAGTGCATTGCAGCCCAGCAGCAGTCGTCGTTCTGTAGTATGTACGTGGGGCGTTCAAGTGAAAGCGGGACTATTAGTAGTGCAAACTAACAGAACTGCGTTCTGCGCGGAAAAGCTCCCTGTATTTCTCTCTATAATCCCCGGCTACACTAATGCACTTATCCTAGCGTTTCACTAGTGCTTTGATTCCATCAATGTAGAAAGTTTTCTCAATATCGTAGCGTCTGAAACGCTGGCCTCCCAGGAACTCCTTTAAAGGCCCAAACATGTGGAAATGACTTGGAGCGAGGTCAGGACTGCACAGGGGACGTGGCAATAACTCCCAGCCGAGTTCCTGTAACGTGCCAATGGTGTAGAACTGGCATGAATGTCTACGGGAGCGACTGCAGTGGGCTCAGCCAGGAGCGGACATACAGGTTTTTTTAAAAAAAAGATTTTGCAAGATTTTTCCTGCAGCTAAGAGTCTCATCACCGTTCTGTGCTTGAAGAAATCTCTTTTATTTCTCTATTCATCAGGAAATTCATCGTCTCAGTTTGACTTGAACGCCCCTCACAGTATACTATATTACTGGACATGGACCATTTAAAGAGCTAAACAAATCATTATTAATCAGGCCAGTTGAGGAAATACTAGGCCATGATTTGTGCCCAAGAAAACACGTAACAGCCTCAGTACAAATACAAACCATTTACACCAGGTTTATAGCAGGTGGACGACAATCAGCATCATCACACTGCCACAGGGATGTTTATGCTAGTTCCTAGAGATCGGTATATAAGCCTGATGCATGTTTAAAGCACCGCCCTGTCCTCGTCCTGATTCTGGGGAAAACAACAGGAGTGTGATCAATAATGGAAGATTCGGTGGTGTCATGAGAGGCAGTCATCGTTCAAATGAAAGGCTTGAGCATTGGTCATCGCTGACCCAGATCGTGCAGACTCAAGCTCAAATTAATGAGACCAACGGATCAAAATCCTCATTTTATCTCATTTAGTCTCTTTTCAGCTCCTTTGCAGCATCCACGTCTAACTGCCTCGCATCGGACGCAAAAGAGAAGCTGAGATTCAAACTCACAATCTGCCAGTGATTCAGATATACAGTACCAGACCAGAAGACCTTATAGCGCTAGCTAGCACGCCCAAACCAACCAGGCGACGTAGCTCCTCGGAGGGTTGACCCCATTTACACACGTTCAGTTCTGGAACAGGAAGACTGGTGGGTTTGACTACATGGGAAGTAAACCAGGCCACATGAGTGGAATAATTAATGAAGTGCTGATGTTGTGTCCTTTCTGTGTGACAGGATACGACAATTACGTGCAGCATGCATTATTGTCTGATAGGAATTTCCAACACTTTCTGCTAATCTCTAACACATTTTATGAGGTTAAGCACATAGAAATGTGTCTGATATCTAAGGAGAATAAAGTAAACATACACTGTCGGATTTCACTTTAACAAACTCTCAACATTGCTAATGTAAACCGGATCGAGTGATGCAAGGCTTTGAGATTTGGCAACTGTCAATCATTCCCTTTCCAAAAAAACAAAACAAAACAAAAAACTCTGGTCTCATGGTGTATTCTTCAAATGACAATCAATTACCAGTTTGAGATTCACAAATTATTATTACAACATTCATATAAAGCAAATATGAAATAATGCGTCTCTCCTCGGCCTTGTTGCTTTGAAGTCGATTTGTTGCAGGAGGATAACAAAGGCTACCTTGCCAGTTGTAGCAGCTCTTCTATCGAGTCTTTGCTTAATAATTAATTGAGACTGCACATAAATTTTTTATCCTGGTTTAGGCTGAGCCTCAGCATAACACCACGCCAGAGGTGCTCGAAGGTACACAGGGAAAAAAAAATGCAGAATTTCTTTCTTTCTATTCTTCTTCTTCTTCAAAAACAAAAACAAAAAAAAAAACAGATAAAAACATTTCTAAAGCCATGGGTGTTTCTGCAATAAATGCTAGTGAGATGACAGCACACACACACACGCACACACATATACACACACAGGCAAGCAGTTAGATACTGATGCAAAAGTGAGACGAAAATGAGAGGAGATGTCACCAGCGTTTCGAAAGAAAACAGAGACGTGAGCCAGCCTGTCAGGCGGGCGTTTAATAAGATATTTAAATTCTGAGCTTTACACTCACTAGACATTGACCCCAGCAATGAGGTAGGCATTGTAAAACCCGCTGTGGTATTTAAACGATGCTCGATGGGTATAACGGCGGCCGATGCCTGCCAGAAATCATTCCACGCCAACGCCAGCTTGAAATGTTGACACGAGGTAGAACGGGTGCATGGATTCACGCTGTTGATGCCTAACCTGACCTTGCAGAAATCCTCAGTCAGCTGCCCAGAGTTAGCCAGGAGTCTTCTGATGGTGTAGCAAATGAGCCTCAAGTTCTGAGCTGCTTTTCAGTTTCGCACTGGTGTACTGAGGGGTTATTACACATCAGGTCCTCTCAGTCTGTTCATCCTCCACTTCTGAAATCTGAGCTTTACACACACACACACACAAATAAAAAAAAAATCTTCACCAAAATCCGTTTGGTGACATTTGATATTGGAATCGTACAAGCATGTCAGCTTATTACCGTATATCAAGTGTTACCTGGCACGATGCAATAATAATAACGACGCTGATTTAAATTGTAGGAAAGATCAATACTCTAGGATTTCACAATGCGTACCCCCAATCGGCCTCATTTACTCGGTTTTCAGCTCGCTGCACTCTCCTCTCCCAGGCCGTACGCGGTGAGCGAGCTCTGCAGAGTTGCTCGCCTTTTATTTATTAATCGCATCCTGCTAATCCGGAGTGCCCCGACCCGTTGTACTCGAATCTACAGCGTGGATCCGAGCCGTATCAAATATGCATCCATGTTCGCAGCCAGACCTGCTCTGTCAAACCCTCTGGCAGACTCCGGGCCCTCACTTCACCCCACACGCTGCTGTGAATCAAATCAGCCGCGCTCGTCAGAGGCGTCAAAATCCATATCTGGAATAAGACTAGACTAATAGGGTGCAGGTGCGATTGTTTCTTTTCCAATAATACATTAATACATTAAAGGAAAAAAAATGTACAACATCCAAGCAATGTACTTGACAATACACTTACAATAAAACTACAGTCCTGTCTAAAATCATTACGTAGCTTTTTGTCTAAAAGGGGAATGACTTCTCTGTGAAATGTTTCCTGCTTGGCCTCAAATGCAGGCTGTAGAAGTACTCAAAGTCTACAAAGTAAGTAATTTTTGTGAGATTTATGTTTTTTGTGTGAATTATTGGACGAATCCACTCGTCCCAGCCTGTCAACGCGTTCTGAACATATCGCTAGGTCTGCAACTGACAAGCAGCTTTGCGTGCGCGGAAACGTGCGCTTGATTTCCATGAAACTTAGCGTCTCGATTTAGAGCACAACCATCTGTGTTTTTAAGAGGACATCTTTAAGCTTTCAGTCACTTTAACATACCTGTGAACGTGCTGAGAGCTGCCTCTGGTTGCTTTCAGAACTTTCATTTTTACATTTTTTTTGACTGAGAAATGTGAGAAATCTGTTTGGCTTTTAAGTCTTTTGCTGTAAAGACTTAAAAAATTAATTAATTAAAAACAGAACTTTAAACGCAGGTGGAATCTAATCTGCTAGCAAACAAGCTTTTTCAAGAAGCTTATCGATCCTGATGGCAAAGAATTAGCGACCTGTTTTGTCCATATTTTAGCTAATTTTACTATTAATATTGTAATTCATTTCGTCTGTCATGGTATCTCCCAGAGTTCCCAGCATCATTGTTTAACGCTGATCGGCGTTCCGCTTAGCTACATTTAGTTCCTGTTTCGTCTTTGTATTTTTTAAGTTTATTTAAGTTCTGTTAATTAGCACACACCTGATTGAAGCTGAGGTATACTTACGTTCCGGTTTTGTTACATTGTTACGTTCATGTTTAGCTCTGTTATTTACTGTAGCATTAGCATGTAGCTTGCCATATTTTTTATTTCATTCTTATCGTTGCTGCGTCAAAATTTATTTTTTTTATATATATATACAATGTTTAGTAAAGGAACAGTACTGTGCAAAAGTTTTAGGCACACTGTGTTTTTTAGAAAAAACTTTCCAATGCATTTTTTATTTTAGGACTTTATTATTAAACATTTGTGATTGTCAAGCATCAGCATTCCACCACAAAATTTAAAGTTAAAGAAAAATATGTGTATGCCAGAAAAGAAACCACTTTTCAGGAAACTGGGGAACTGTGAATGGTTCTGCAGGATGCTCAGTAAAAATTTGTAGCTAATTTCCTCATAAAACCGCGCAAATTGTCCCTCAGACTACATGCTCCTCTAACTGTCATCAAACCAAATACTGACTTTGTTTTTTATATAAATTACCGTTTACCTGGTTTTATAGTTTTTTTTCCTTTAAATAATTTAGTGTTAACAGATAAATTCTAGTTTGGGGCACATGCTATTCATAAAAAGTAAAAAAAAAAAAAAAGAACTTCCTTCGAAGACTCCTCCAGCGCAGCTTTAATGATGCCCCTGATACATCATTTGCTTATTTTTGTAGAGTCAGCCAACAAGGTAATTAGCGAAGTCTCTTCATAGGCATCAGACGAAGCAGAATATTCTGGCACAGTGGGAGGAAAAACCCAACACAGTGGATCCTTCTCGGCCTCTTACATAAAGTCACCAGATGCCCGCGTTTTTGACGAAAGCTGCATTTTAGATCCCCAGCCGAAGTCGACAAATGCAGAAGGAATCAGATACACTGTACTGTATGTGTTTGAACTGACTAATTGTGCACTACGTACTGAGGAAGACTTCATTTATTCTAGATGAAAAGATGTATAGGTTCTTGACATTCAGTAAAATCTGCAACTTCAGTAAAATCCACTACACATAATGATGCTTTAACACCCATGAACAGGACTTATGGCAAGGCCGAATTATTTTCCTATAAAAAAATCTGAACAATGATCATTGGTATGAAGCAACATCACATATGTTATGTTCCTTGTAATTTCTCCTCATATTTCTGTTTATTAGCAGCTGAATTTAATCAGAGTCTTTAAAACAGGTTTGGCAAAAAAAGTAGTACACCTCGTCAACACATCAGGATGGTACAAGGATATACATAGAATGCAGCTGGGAGGAAATCTGATGTCTGCTTTTATGGAAATTGGGATTAAAACTATATATTTAAGGTCATTTTGCCAGTGTTTCCACTTTGCCAGTGTTTTGTCACTAGGGTCAACAAAATTTTGTTTATTTCTTTGGGCCTGATGCCAGACTGGGCTAATGTTGGAGGAAAAAGTCAATGAGGTTTACCTTGCCAGTGTTGAACAAACATCAGACATTATATGAGGTCTAATGCCACATTTTCAATTGGGCCAATATTGGACCACTAGTTTGGTGAGGATTTTAGAGATTTTCAATCCACTTTGCCATCCTTGGACCAACATCAGCCGTTCCACTGGGTCAACCCTAGATATTCTACTTGTTAAATGTCAGCCGTTCCATTCATTAAATGGCAGATATTTTAATGTGACACTGTCAGCTAGGACCAACGTCGACCATTCCACTGGGTGACCACTGGACCCAAATCAGCCATTTCACTAGGCTAATCCCGGACATTCTACTTGGTCAATGTCAGCCTTTCTATTCATCCAATGGCAAATATTTTACAGTTAGTTCTTTAGTCCAACATCAGCCATTCCACTGAGCCTAAACCCAGACACTCCTTTGGGCCACTCGGATCAACAGGATTTCAGATTTCTTTTAAATCCACCTAACCGGCATTTGACCAACATCAGCTGTTCCACTGGGATAACACCAGGCATTCTACACTGTAAAAAATCCAACTAGATAAATTTGGCATGAATTAATATTTTATTGTTGGTTCAAATTCTTACAGCGGTATTTGTTGAGACAACAGGTAACATTGTGTTCTCGACAACTTTGGAGACACATAGTAAATAAACAAAAAGTTGAGTCAGCAATTTAGTCTCACTGGGATGCAATTACATGACCTATAAGACCTCCACCCCATCACCTCTCTTTTTCCCCCCTTTGCCTTGACTTCTATTTCCAGCAACAGCATCCTGCTCCACCACAGCACACACAGCCGCGCGAGCGCTCAGCTAACGAAGGTTTGAGGATAAACAGTAAAGGAGTAGCGGTGCTTCAGTACTCTGTAAGTTAAGGGATATAATAATGTCTGTGTTAGTTTGACTTCAGAGTCGTTAATGCTAATCTACTGTACGACTGTTATAACTGTTAACTTATCTGTATGAAAACCGAAATTAGTAAGAGAGTTGAGAGTAAGAGATTGAGAGTTGATAAGCAGCCGTTGTTATCCAGTTATGTTATTGACATTTAAGCAAAATAGGACGTATATTCTCTGTTTCATGCATATCACTGTTTCATCTTTGACTAGCTTTTGAAGAATAATGTTGTTAAAGTAATTTTTGTGTGTTTTAATTGTTGGGGTATTGTTAGGCCAATTTGTTTTTTATAGGAAAGCACTTCTACACTCAACTACATCACTGGGCTACAATGGGAGATGATGGCAGTTGAGTCAACTTAAGATTTTAAACTGGGTACACATTCACTCACTCATTCATCTTCTACATGGCTTTATCCTGTATTCAGGGTCGCGGGGACCTGGAGCCTATCCCAGGAGGCATAGGGCACGAGGCGGGGTACACCCTGGACGGGGTACCAACCTATCGCAGGGCGCACACACACACACTCTGGGCAATTTGGGAACGCCAATCTTTGGACTGTGGGAGGAAACCGGAGTACCTGGAGGAAACCCACCAAGCACAGGGAGAACATGTAAACTCCATGCACACAGAGATGGGAATTGAGCCTGGCCGGGAATCGAACCCAGTCCCTGGAGGTGCAAGGTGACAGTATTAACCACTACACCGCCCTGGGTACACATTGTGTCACCTAAACAGCAACGTCAAATATTTTATTTGGCCAGCAAATTTCTCTAAAAGTTGAAAGAGCTATGCAACTTGTTACTAAACGTTTTTGCGTTGAGGCGGCTTATTTTTTTTATACTGTACTTGGACAACATCAGCTGTTTCATTCGTCCAGTTCCATATATTTTACTGTGACAGCATCAGCTCTTCCCCTGGGCCTAAAGCCAGACATTCCATTGGGCCAACATTGGGCCACGAGGATCAACAAGATTTCAGAGCCTTTTTAATCCACCTTACCAGCACTGTACAGACATTCCACTGGGTCCAGGCTGGCTCAATGGTATTTCATCTTTTGGGACAACCGCAGCCATCCTGTTGAGCCAATGTCAGCCATTTCAGTGGGTCAGCATGAGCCATTCAGTTGGGCCAATTTCCGACATTCTGTGGGTTCGAGGCAGGCTCAGTGTAATTTTTGCCCATTGGGATATCATTAACTATTCTAATCTACATTGTCAAGATTATACATGAAAGGATTTCATTGCCACCCATAATCAATCAAAGTGATATACTGTCAAATTTCCTGTGAAGTGATTTTACGTTCTATAAACACAAGTAGCTCTGAGCGTCAAGCTGGTGAGCTTGTGAGCTAGCAACAAACGTCTTCTAGGTCATAAATACGTACTAACAATTAACATTTGCAGATGCACCCAGCAATAATTACAAATTAAAAATTTTTAAATGTCTGCAAACAAGCAATGTTTTTTGTGTCTGGGAAATGTTATCTAGCTAGGACGTACAGTAAGCAGTCGGTCTGTGGTTTTGTGGTTTAAAAAACAACAACAGTTGTCATGCCGGAGATGCTGTGAATGAAATGTATTTCTCCTAAAACTGCATATTTGTTTTAAAACAATTGCATGCTAATTAGCTTTTATTCCAAAGCGTTTCTCCTGAACACCACATCGAGATGATGATATCGCAGAATAAAACAGCACTTCTGTAAATCTGCTTTTAGAAAGAAACAGTAAACAGCGGCAAAGGGTGGCTAGCGCTCCTCATTAATTATTTTCATTTGAATCATTACTTTCACTGCTTGTCATCCTCTGTGACTGCAATAAGCAGAACGAGCTTTGAGAGACGGCTTTTGCGGGGACTTGTGTTTACATCCTGCGGCCTGTGCGCTTTCAAAGGCAAATGATTTTGGGTGGTCGGATGCGCAGCAGTAATTTCCTGATGCGCAGACTCAAAGCCGAACACTGGAGTATATGAGTTCCTGTGCACGGGCGAGAGTCTGGCAAGAGAAGAATAGGAATGGCTCGCTCAGGAAATCAGGCGTGAGTTACAGCCGACAGTGACCTGTCTACAGACTTGTCAATATCCATTAGACTGCTGTTTATATGCAAATAGGTAATAAAGCCTAGAATATAGACCATCAAGTGGTTTATGGGAATGAGAAGACGGTGGCATGTACCATTTAACTGTGCACAGCAGCATGACAACATTCCTCATGTTTTACTTAAAGAAAATTAGTTAATTCATGAAGACTCTCGTTATGAAGCCCTGACACTGGAAACTCCTTCCATAAATCATATAAGTTTAACACAAAACTCCATCTACAGTAAGCATTACTCGGTGTAAGAGCATCAATAAACATCTGAGTAAGAAAGTTTGTGCACCCTCAGAGCAAGACCGATTTAACGTATGTTAAGTTACTTGGAGGCATTACATCACTCTTTTTTGAGACAAAATATGAAAGATTTCCGAACACAGAACTTGTCCTCAACTTTTATCTTCAACCTTCGCTCTTATAGAGCTGCCTTTAAACTTGTCTGTATCCTCTGGAACAGCTTTCGAAACCTTCCAGTTGCGACATCTCTAATCTCCTGCACTTTTACACATGGTGAGTAATATTAGTCCCAGGGTCTCTGGGTGTTTCAGCTCTTTCAACATGACACACCCTTACCCTGGCTCGTGTCCCTGTGGCACACTTTGCTCTTTATCCTCTCCTCCATCTCCTTCCCAGGAGGACGCTGAACTCCAGCATGATCGTCTGCCAGCTACGGTATATTTCTTACAGATATGATATACCTTTAATGGATTTTCCACTTGAACGTACCCGTAAATTATAGTTAAATTCTTATAAAATGCTGTTGCCATTAATAGCTTGTTCAGTGAAAAATGGCCCATATATACGCGCCGGTGCTGTTTAACTCTGTAGGGATTAATTTAGCACTGCTGATTTCAGCCATTGTGTTAAAATGTAATATGAAAGGAGCAGTAAATCTGTGTTTGTGTTCACGACTGCTGTGCAGTTCAATGGAAAGGCAATTTTACATACACGTCGCTTTAACTTACACCTTTCCTCTTTAGTATGGGTGGAAAAATTCACAGCAGGCCATTCGCTTAACCCAGAGTCATCAAAACTAATAAAGAAATGCACCTTTTATAAAAGTACTGTGTAGCTTTCCAATAATTCCATCATCCCTTTAAGGTCTTTAAAATGCATAGTAATGTCTTTACGACTTAATCATACGGTGTTTCTTTCAGTTATTCGTAGTAAATACTTGTGGTTTTTTAAAACATTCTTATTTATAGACCTCTGGATGAGTGTAAATTTCAAAGTGGCTTTTAATATGGCGGAACAATTAAAGGGACTTGTTGGGGTTTTATACTGCTGCATTTACACGGGATAATATTGGACTAATAATGAAAATAATGGGAATAACAGAGGCGTCGGAAAAACACGCATCATGTAAAGGTGTAAAGCTTTCATCATCCATTCAGTGGGTGAACATTAGCCATGTAAACACTTGATCAGATGGTTTCTCTTTTGTTGGAATAAATATATTCTCTCTGAGCATGTTTGCCGCAGGTGGGAGTAACATTAGGTGACATTTCCATAGGTCACATAGTCTCCACAGAGGAAAATTTCCTTCTGTTCCTGGTGAGGACACTCCATAAAAATAAACAACCCTCGAACAGCAGTCATTACTTCAGACTATCATCCACTGTCGAGTTATCTGGGAATTTGCACATCAGCTTCTGCTTCAAACTCGGAAAAAGCCATTAGCCAACTACAGGGGACATGAGGATCAACTCTGGAGTCACTTTTAATTCTTGTGTCTGACAGCTTTGGAGGTTACACAACAATTGTTCAAAGTAGACGTTGGTCGATAACTTGATAAAAAACACAAAAATGGTACATCACTATTTAGGATAAATATTAGTTCAATCACTATTTCTGATAAATATTAGTTAAATAAAATGTAAACAAATAGCAATAAAATCTAATATAAAGTAACTCAAATTCAAGTGATCAGTTCTTCGTATAAGTAAAGAGCGGTATTATCACACCCTCAGTGTCCCTGAGATGACCAGCAGCCGATGCGCTTCCCTGTCTCACATGTTACTGACTGCAGTCTCTTACACACAGGTTTTTGTACACAGACCCGATACTGTTACAGGTGGTGCTTGTATGTTGAGTCGGTACCTTTGCTCCATTAGTGACTGTAAGGTGATGCACACTGAGATGTCATACTTCCATCATTCCACTTATTTTAGCTTTACATCCACCTACTTGTATTGTTTTTAAATGTATTCTTATTTATATACCTCTGGACGAGTGTCAAATTGGCTTTAATATGGCAGAACCCTAACCCTATCCTCTGCATCCTCTTCTCTCACACCAACTAACTTCATGTCCTCTCTCACTGCATCCATAAATCTCC
>JAQQZT010000001.1:32632928-32648935 GCA_030068275.1 Clarias platycephalus
CGTTATGAAGCTTCACAGAGCAGAAGTAGCAGATATACATCTCAATATCAACTGTTCAAAGGAGATTATTGTGTGTTGTTTTTAATTTAAAAAATTTTAATTTTTCTCGCGGAAAGATGGAAACGTACTCACAACGCCAAAAACTCGCACAACAGTGTCACGGCTAGAGTCATAGAGACACGCTATGGTTTTCCCCTTTCTGATGTTTTGATATGAACATTAACTGAACTATATTGGAGCTGTATCATCTTATGTATAGTGCTTCTGACATGTGATTGGTTGATGGGAAAAATTCGCAAAGTTTTTATACAATTTTTTATTTTTATTTTGGTAAAGTGGTCAGTCAGGTGACTGTGACTCAACTCAACATTTATATAATGTAAGTAAGTTAGATTAGCTCGAGCTTGTTGCCAGGTGATAATTCTCTCACTTTCATCTCTCCCTGCTTACTGCTCCGTCCTTACCGTTTCTGTGTCTCTGCCTCGTCCAAAGTATTTTCTGAGGTCCATCTAAAGAAGTCAAAGATGTATGAATTTAAACAAGATTGTCCTTGCTATTTATTATAACTTTCTTTAGTCCCATTGTGGTATTGTGCCCAGCGCCTCTTGTTTTGGGCGTTTTTGTTTTCAGTCAGCTACGGAAGGTGCTCCTCAGCTCCTATTTTGAAGTAAACCGCATTTCTTTGACTTTGTGGATTAGAATAAAACAATCCATTCCTGCCTGTTTTTGTCAATCTAAATTAAACAGCTGGCGAAGAGGAGCTTGTTAAAACTTGAATTTGAGATTTCACGGTGGCACAGCAGATCAATATTAGAGAACGTGCCTCGGTAACAGGTGTCTAGCGATGCGCATGGCATACTGAGATCACTCCTACATACAATATCACTCATTATTTCACTTCTGCCTCATAGTTCACATTTCTGGTTCTTTCTTCACACCTCATTCTGCTACGAATTAGGTTAAATCAAGCTGTGCAGACCGGTAGCCTTCAGGGAGGAGAGTCCAGAAACCGTGCTTTATAACAGCTGCTCTCATTACGTCTGTGTTCGGGTAAACTCTGAGGAGCCTAAATGGTCTGGTTTCATGGCCCTTTTGTAAGAAGTTAGAAGTTTGTAAGCCACACAATACAGAATGTTACATGTTGTTAATATGAGCATTAGGTCATTGTTGTGTGTAGCTACAGTTCCTTAGCATGTTAGCTGGTGGGGAAAAAAGGCATTTAAATTTTGCCATTTGTAAAAATACAAAAATATGTATATGAATAAATACATAAATATAAATAAAAAATGTAAAAAGAAATATAAACATATTTTTATTTTTGAATGTGCCTTATTTTTTTTTTTTTTTAGCTTTTATTCATTCACAGCTTTAATTTCTCATTAAAATTTTTTAGAAGTTTTCATTTGTTAATAACAAAAATATTTTTATTTTTATATAAAAAAAATCTACACATGTATATTTTTTATACTTCTAGTCTAGACTTTAATTTTGTAAATTTTTTCCTGTGTCATGGAAAATTTTATTCTGTTTTAATTCTATTTTATTTCATTTTAATTATGGTTTAATAAAATTAATTTGCAAGTTAATTTTTTTTAAATAAATCTATATTTGTAACTTTTATTTTTGGACTGTATTTTGGACCATTTTATGTTTTAACAGTACGGACAGTCTGATCATCATTTTACTGTATCTTGTACTGTGTATATACTGTAGGTGTTATATTTATTATACAGTATATAAGGAGTTTAAGCCTAAATACAACTACGAATATATCTGGAGTAATAAACAATTCAACTTTGAACACAAATACACATATAGTACGTTCTCCGTGGGCCGGATGGTGTAGGGTAAACAGAGCAGTCTACCTTCAAAACGTTTATTATGCCTCGTGTAAAAGAGAGAAATGTGGAGACAGCACTGCTCCCTGTGCATGTATTAATTACCACGTGACGTACAGTATATGCGGACGTTGATCAATGAGTTTCAGCCCAAACAAATCAGTCCATTATTTTAACAGCGCTGGCGAAAGGCTTTCTGTGACACTTCTATTGAGCCACTTACAGCCTGTCGATGAAAATGTAATCGAGAGCTAATGCACGCTAATTACCTCAGGCTCTTTCCTTTCACATTCCTCAAATGGCAACAGCTTTCAACGTGCAACTTTAACTCTGATGACCGACTGACTCAGCCCTGGTTCGATTCATTTCGGTAAAGAGCACGTACGAGGAGGAATCATTGAAGAACGGATTACGGCGGACGCCGGTGAATCTTTTTATCGACAGTAACCCGAAGGAGCTCCTGCGCTAATACGATAGCGTCAATGACATCGCGGTGTTGTGGTCTAGGAAAGATTGTGAGATTACCTCATTACGTCGATCTCTGCACTGAGACAGTGGAAATGTGGATGAAATTCATCTGAAAACGTTACCAACGTTTCCACTCTTCTGGAAATTCCTGTGAAGATTGTGAGACAAAGTACAAAGTTCTCCAAAGTACAGTGTAAAAATAATGTTTATAATCTTTTCCATTATTTAGTATCTTAACTTCTTATTTATATTCATATTTGTATAATTTGCTCTCCATCACATCGTACTTTAAGTGGACTCATGCAGTGAATTTAAATTTGCAGCACTGATTGTGTACTGACTTTATTTGTGAGCAGTGCTGTCTCCACATTTCTCTCTTTTACACGAGGCATAATAAACGTTTTGAAGGTAGACTGCTCTGTCACTTTACCCTACACCATCCGGCCCAGAGTTATGTTTTATGTGAAGAGCCGTACTGTATGTGTATTTGTGTTCAAAGTTGAATTGTTTATTACTCCAGATATATTCGTAGTTGTATTTAGGCTTAAACTCCTTATATATAATAAATACAGTATAACACACTATTGGAGGAGCTAAATTTAAGCTGGTAATGAAAGGCAAGCGCAAAATTTTTTTTCAAGAACTTGATGATACCACCACCATGCTTCGCAGTTCCCTCAAGTTGGGTCTTCAGCTTGGCCCAAATTTCCAGGACTGCAGACGTCCCAGGGTGATCAGGATCGACTCAGCACAACGGGAAATCGGACGAGGGAGATGAGAAATATTTGGCTACGGCATCAGAATGTCTGAGATATCTTATATTTCATGCTTAACAAAAACAAAGGCAAAATAACTGCAAAAATCCCTGCTTAGATTAGCTTAAATGCCACGCAGGTGAAAGATGTTCATTGCTAGATTTTGCTGATTAATGCTGGCCTTGTGCTTTACCCCCCCTTCCCCCCACCCCCCCCACCATCATCACGACCTTGAATTATCATCATACAGTAGATGAGACTCATTCCCCTGCTCAGAGGGCTATTTATAATCCTTTTAAAATGCACCGCTTAACTTTTTTATTTATTTTTTTCACATTGAAAATTTGGGCTGCTAATAACACATATTCCATCTGTAATTCATCCTCGTTAAAGCCAAGTTTGTCTGTTTTCTGTATACAGGAGTCTCAAATGTTCCAAATCAGCCGTTCTGTCGCTCTTCTAATCCACACATCTAATTACTGCATGGGATTTTTCTCATTCCACAGCCATCCTTTTCAACACACACACACACACACATACACATACACACACACACACACACACACACACACACACACACACACACACACACACAGACTTTCTTTCTCTCTTATCTAAATACAGTTAGGTGCAAAAACAGGCCATTTACATGCAGCAGGCTCTTTTTCGAACAGTCCTGTCAAACTGTCAGGCTCAGAAGCCAGCTGCTCTAATTAGTTGTGGATTCGGCTGTCAGTCACCTCGTCCCGCGTTGTTCAACACACTGCCATTTGCTCAACACCTATACCGTGTTTGAACAGCTGTTGGAGCACGATTAGAGCAGAAAAAAGAGTTTGCTCAGTACCCGAGGTTGCCTATTGAGCTGTGATAAGAGTTCAGTGAAGCACAGCAAGGACAAGCACATGTAATGGAGGCTATGCTTATACGTGAAGGGTTTCAGTGCAAAATGAGATAAATCCATTACGGCCACTTCGAGAAAGACGCAACAAACAAAACGCCAAAGTGTTCTGTCGAACTTGTTTAAGTTCAGTGTTTTTTTTGTTCTGTTTTGCAAAACTCTATAAATCCACCTCCTACAAAAAAACAGCTAAAAACTGTTAAATCAGCCTGCTTACATGTACATGTTGCATTCATGGCATGAATTTAATATCATTAATATGTTGGTTGAACTGGAAACATTAGCTAAAAAATGTATTTGTACTGTTTAAGTCGTGCTGTTCTTATTAGCTGATTAGCTTCTTAGCCATGAACATTGTCTTTAAGTAACAAAGTTTGGGATTCGTAGAGCTTCTAATGTTTTAAACCAGATACTAAAAACTTATTTTTTTCCCCTGAAGAACACCTCTGCCCATTTATCAGCTACAATTTACAACTTTTATATAACTTGCTTTATGCTAATTCTCATATCAGTGTGCTAAAGACATTTATGTAAATCTTTTCATTTACTAAAACTCAAGAATTCAGTGCTAATTGCACGGCGTTGCTTCAGATATGGCACCACGAGAAGCTGTTACGTGCTGTTAAAAGATGACAAATGCTGCCTGTGGGAGCTGGAAACTAGAAAATGTTAATTATCCTACTCGCAAAGCCACATGAACATTAAAAAAAAAAAAAAATGAAAAAGTTGATATTATTTCATCCAGTGATTACACCAATTACTAGAGTTTAATCAGTGTACAGAAATGACACACCTTGTGACTGGTGCACGTAATAAAATGAACAGCTTGGCATGCGTGGCATGGCTTCACGTCTTTTCGTCAGGTCTTACGAAGCGCGCAGCTGGAAAAGCTCCGATAATCTGGGCTGTTTTATGTGCGGTGGCTGAGTGCTGTTTATAGATTTGATTTGCATGCATTGACTTTACAACAGCACTTGGGTGAGAACACTCATAAATCAGCGCGCAGCGCTGCAAAAACCCGGCTGAAACCTGGTCGCAACTCATATTTTATGGATAAGCTCTCAAAACGCATTAGCCAGCGCACACAAAAAAAAATAACAACATGAGAAGTCGCTGAAAACGTTTTTGCAAATTCATCGGTACTGTACACGCCGTTTAATGTGAAGTCATTTACATGAAGGTGCCAACATAACACACACCTTAAACTCTATAAATCACTCCTGGTTAGTGTCAGATATTTATACACATCCATATTCATATTTGCCCAAGACAAGCAGACTGGCGGAAATCAAAGATCATTCCAACTAATAATCACAACTGCCGTTTCAAAAACCCGTCTCGAACCCCAGCACCAGCACGTTGCCACTGTTGGGCCCTTGAGCAAGGCCTTTTACCCTTAATTGCACAGATGTATAATGAGTTAAAAATTTAACTTGCTCTAAAATAGGCCATAAATCACAAAATATAGCTATAAAAAAAATTAACTTTTTTGGCCTAAGTGAACTTTCCCAGTAGGATTAAATGTAGCATACAGAGACGTCTTGTACATACGCAAATTTTAGTTTTCAGGGTGAAACTTCACAATGCGGGGTGTTTGTACGCAGAGGTACTGCTGTAATGATTATTACTTAATCGCATTACACACTTCTTCGGTGGCTAAGTTCGCACATGTGCTTACACTTTTGCTCAAAACCACCACGACTAGATTCACACCGTGAGAAATTTGATGCATATGATTTATGCTCGATGCTCTTTGCTCTCTGCAACACACTGTATAGCTAGACAGAATTTGGATTTGTTTTGATGCATTACCTTACAGTACATCGTCTTAGGATGCTACGTGCTTTTCAGTTAGCAGGCTGGTCAAACGTAACGTGCTAATTAGCCTATTCAATGAGCAGTTGGTCAAACTCGCTAACTTGATATGCAAATATCTAAAACCTAATGGATTTTGGAAAAGAATCTCTGAAAATATGTACTGTATACAGTATCAGTATATTACATACATTTATCTTGTTTTTAGGTTTTCTAAGAGATTGTTATATGTTAAAACAACTGCATTTCCTACTTCTTCAATCTTCAATGAATGTCAGCTAGTCCATGTTTTCATTACACTGATTGGGTTTCCTCAGCGATTTCTTCGATTCAGTAAGTACCAGTTTTGCCCAAAAAGCTTCTAAAGATATCGTCTCACTTTTAGACCCGAGCGAGGAATTATCGTGTAATTGAAGTTTCCAACAGGTTCTGGTTAAAACCCTGCAGAGTGAGACCATGTGCGCTCTACATCCTGGCAGGTGAAAACAAAAACCAAAAAAAAAAAAAAAAATCCAATTGATTGAGCATTTCATCAAGCTGTCTTAGCGTAGCCCGAGTAGCTCTCGTACATTACGCAGGATTGATGCGAGCGGCCGAGGTGCAGATTCATCACGGCGAGCGGTCTCTCCTCTGAGAGCCGTCGCTGCCTTCCAGCCTGATTATTAAATGTGAAATTCAATTGAGCTTCACTTTGCTCCCACGACACTTTGGGCTCGTTCTTCACAAGGCCTGGGATGTTTTATTGGAGCAATTTGTGTGATTTCAGGCCGGGGTGTTTGTGCGATAATCCTCTGGCTAGAATCAGGTGACAAATAATCAACACATTTAACCACTCCTGCGGATTTGTAAAGATTTGTTTTTACAGAACGGAAACAAGTTTTTATTGAACGAAGATTTTATCAACAAAAATTAAAATGATTAGCATGCCAGCAAAGAAATGTTTGAGATGTAATAAATCACGATTAAACTTGATGGCCAATCTTTGGCGTTGAAAGTCATGAATCCCAGTTTATCCACTTCGCTGATTAAGCCTGCCATGTTTACATCAATCCGGTCTCAGCCGTCTGAGTGATTGTGCTTTCAATGTGCAATTAGCCAAATGGAGCTGCTGATGCTAGAAGAGTGTACATGTATGTATGGGGTCATGTTTCATTACGCTAAATTACACTCATCCTGAGAAGCTTTTTTTCTTTTTTGGTTTCTTTTTGCCTTGGCGCCATTGGTCCTCTTCGATTTGAATATTTAATCAGCTGGACGTCCTTGGAGAGAAAGGAAGTGGTATAAAGCACGCTGATGGATGGGCATTAGCAGACCACCGGTTTAACAGTTTCCCATCTGCAGTGATGTAATGTTCAAACTCCGCATCACCGCTATGGGACATTTAGGATGTCATGGCCAAGATCTAGAGCCGGGTAATGCGTTTTGATAAATGTAGGCTTGGACAGGCAGAAGAGTGCAAAGTCAAGAGCTTGTCTTAGGTATGAATAAGGAGCAATATTATGATGGTGTACAGCTTAACATTATGCCACTGGATATTTCTACACCACATACTGTAGATGTGCAAAGGAAACAGGAAAAAGAAATAGCCAGAGATTAGATGGTGGTGCTGGTGGCGGAGCTTTAAATCGAACTGGACTCCATATTAACTTAAACACGTCTCCTGTTATACTGAACTTCCAGCCTCTTAACACACAGTATGACGGCAGATCGATCCCCGCTATCCGTTATCGCCCAGATGAGGATGGGTTCCCTGTTGAGTCCGGTTCCTCTCAAGGTTTCTTCCTATTGTCATCTCAGGGAGTTTCTCCCTCAGCTCCGTCACACTCGGCTCGTTCATCAGGGACAATCTGATCATTTTGATTCATACACATTTTCTCACGCATTTCATAAACATTTCCATCATTTTCTTTTGATTCTGTAAAGCTGCTTTGCGACAATAACCATAAAATGTAATTGAATTGAAATCTCTGTAAGCTTGTGTGTATGTGGAAGAGGGCAGATAGCACACATTCCTGAGGGTTTATTGCATGTGAATCTAATAAGCTGCAGGTCCATAAGATGACATTGGTTACGTTGCAAATATTTTCTTTCTAATATTGATATCTAAAAAAAAAAAAAACACTTGCCCAAAAACCAAAACCAAACAAACAAACAAAAAACTTCTTCCACCTGCAGCCTCGTTCCACATCTAAGCCTAATGTAGCGTAAGAATGCGACCCTGGCACCCCTGTCTGGCATGGTTTCTCTGGCATCTTTTTTCCCTCCAGCATCTCAGGTTCCTAATACACTGTTCAACATCTCTATTAACCTCCCCGCCTCGTCGCTGGCACATTTTTACAGTGTTTATGTGATTTTGTAATTTGCTAAATGCCCCAGAGTTCTAGCCATTATAAATCAATACAGCTGATTCACAAGGGGTATTACTTATTAAATTAGATTTTAAATCCCCTAATCGCACCGTTTGCAGGTTTAAGAAAGTTCACGGTGTGTTTTTCTGTGTCACGGCCTGCAATCTGTTTCCATGCATGCCAGAAATGCCGCCAGTTCTTTTTAGGAATCGTGTTCATGCTAACTCAATGCTAGCCAGCCTGGGATGGTCCAGAGTAAGTGCAAGAAATGTTCAGTAATCTGAGAAAAAAGGATTTATTATTTATTCTTTTTTTTCCCACTGATATTTATGTACAACATGGAATGCATTTTAAAATGCAGTTTTAAACTAGCAGAACTAAACTAGCAGAACTAAACTAGCAGAGCCCAGCTCCCTCATGAAGCTCAGCCTTAAGCATGGTAGCTAAAAAAATATTAGGCCAAACCTGTTAATTATTGAATTCAGGTGTTTCAATCAACCCTTATCCCCAGTAAAGGACAATCTTTTTCAGCGTTATGCCAAGACATCTTGGACGATGCTATGCTTTTTAACTGTGGTAACAATTTGGGGAATTAGGCCCTTTTCTATTCCTGAAATCCTATTCACTGTGTCCCAGCACACAAAGCGAGGACTATAAAGACATGGTTTGATGAGTTTAGTGTGGAAGAACTCGAGCGGCCCGAACACAGAGCCCTGACCTCGGCCCCATCGAGCACCTTTGGGATGAACTGGAATGAAGATTGTGAGTCGGGCCTTCTCGTCCAACATCAGTGCCTGAACCTCATAAATGCTCTACAGAATGAATGCACACGGATTCCCATAAATACACTCCAAAATCTTGTGGACGGCCTTCCAAAAAAAGAGGGAGCTGGTATAGCTGCATAAACGGGACCAAATTCATATTGAAGTATACAGGATGTATTTGAATACGATGGCATTGCAGGTTTGTCCATATGGTGTACTTCAAACACTTAAAGCATGCACTGCTCACAGAAGTAACCTCTTGTTTATATAACTAGCAAAAAAGAGTAAATCTGCTTTTTTAGCCTTGCTCTATACTAAAGCTCAGAATGGAATTGATTTCTTCCTGTTGTGTTCCTTTGTACTGGTATAGCATTGCATGTTTTGTCGCAGTGCAGCCGTTGTCTTTAGCCGCAGGTCGGGACGTTTATTGAAGCAGAATGATCGATAGCAGCCGTCGAATGCTGTCGAGTCAGTGGATTAACATCGCGCGCTCATTAAGCTGCGAAATGAAGTGACAGAATCAAGTCGACTGCGGGATCAGATTGTGCTGATGCAGAAAACGTTACCTTGAAGAGACGTCAAAAACCATTTAGGGGCCGCCGTCGCTGTCCGATATCGCTAACGTTGGAGATTTCCAGGACGGCCTGTAAAATCGACCCGGATCAACAAACCTGTTGTCAATAATCTATTATGTTCAAAACTTATTAGGATTGCGTTGGGGTGTTGTTGGTGTGGTGACTGTTGTGTGTAGGAGCCTAGCTGGAGGCAAAATACAGTACTGTGCAAGTCAGGACCCCCCAATCCCATTTTTTAATATTTTGTTTCCAAGCAGCCAGTAACATAGTCTTCAGGAATAGTTCTCCAGGCTTCCTGAAAGACTTTTTCGGTTCTCACTGTTAATCCAGTTCTTGTACCTGAGCACTTTCAGAGGAATGTGTTTGTTCTTTAAGCCACACACTATGAATAATTTAGGCATAAAAGCAATGAAAGCATGAAACAGGTGCAGATGATGACAGATGATCAGGCTGGTGATTAGTTACTGCTGATGCTGAATAATGCTGAGTGGTTGGAACAGACGAGAGGGGAAATGAGGTTGCTGCTGAGGTTGTTACATAAAAGTCCAGTTTTAATATTGTATCTTTAGGTACTTTGCAGCCTGTCACTGCAGTAAGACATTTGTTCCCATTTCATTAATTTAATCTAAATCGTTGAATTAAATTAATTGAAACTGAAGAAATGAGAGACGACCCAAAACTTTCGCACAGCACGGTAAATCCCTGAACACATTAACTAACGCAGGCTAATATGTTTAGTTGACTTGTATTTTTTCTTTTATTTGGTAGATTTCCCAGACTTCCTCCCTAATTTATTCACATCCAATTCCCACCATCTCTCCATTAAGGAGGGTAAAGACCAGGGAGACACCATCTGTCCAGATATTTTCAAACTGCTCCTCACACAACGTTGGGGACCGGCGTCACACACCGTACGTATCTCAACCTAGCCTGTTTATACACAACTTTTGGCGGATATTTCCTTTGTTTTTGCCAGAAATATCTGACGTGTTTTCCCAGATCAGCACACATCACAAATTTTTATGACTTTACAACAAAAACAAACCTTAAGCATGTTTGGTTTATAAATACTATAAATGCGCATGTGTATACTTTGTATCCTGCGCTCTTCCTTTTCAGTCGCGCTCATGTAGCTGTACATACAGTAGTGTAAAATGAGATGTTGAGTCCATTTAGAATGTTAGCACGCATCGTGTATTAATTATTAAAAGCAGAAGAATGAACGCATGCCTATTGAAACGGTATTTAAGGCCTGAGCTCTTTATGCTTCTGCAACACTACAGAATTTAACACAACAAAGCAAGCTAAGGGGAAATGTTCTTATCCAAGCTCCGCAGCATTAATGTGAGCGGTGCACGTGAGCGTCTGCGTGACTAGCCGCGTGAGTTCTTGCCTGAAGCTTGAGGCCAGGATGGTGAGTTGTGTTTCCGTGTCATCACTGTTGAAAGATCTCCGCTTGTCTGTCAGCTCTAACAAAGACGGCACGAGACGGATCTCGCCCCACAGCTGCCGAATGGGTTTCGATGAGAAACGTTTGTCAGCCAACACCATGCGTGGATACAGATAAGCATCATGGAAAAAAAACCCAGAGAAATTCAAAATTCCTGATTCGCTTTTTGAGGAATATGAATTTTCCTTTATATTAAAAACCATAACCTAACATCACACACACACACACACACACTCATTCGTTCATTCACATTTATGGCGTTTTTTATCACCTCGACTGATTAACATTACAGACAGGCTTTCCCTAGAACAACGTTTTATACCTCAGAACCATCATTTAAGGACCAAACTTTTTGTACAAACTTAAATTTTTTTTTTCCTTCAGCCCTTGGGAAAATCTAAAAACAGCCAGATGGAAGCGACTTCAAATGGTAACATATTGCAGGAAGGCAGCTTTCATTATAGTTTAGACTTTATGCCTTGATGTACATTACTGTCAGAAACTTCCATTTTTTTGCGTCTTACCAATCACCGTTCATGCTTAGTTGCCTAATTTAGAGAACTTGCTTTCGTCGATCAGACTCAGCACACCGTTCAAATGTTCAAGCAAATATCAAATAAGTCCCATCCCATTCTGTGATTCAGTTGCAGAAATCCTTCATGCTCGCGTCAGGAAGGCCAGCAGAAGTGCACCGCAGCTTATTTTGATAACATCAAGCCCTTTAAAGTTACTCAACGTGACACTTACACGCTAAGATTGATGACCGGCGAGACATTCGGGACGGGCCCGGCTCGAGCAAGGGACGCTCGGACAAAACCGATCTCAATTGGTATCGATTGAAGTGCGCCTGAGTGCAAAAGAGGACAAAAAGAAAGCCTCTGTCAATTGAAAAAGAAATGCAGAGAGAGTCAGGGAGAGAAAGAAAGAGAGAGAGAGAGAGAGAGAGAGGCTTGAAGAAAAATCAATACGTTTCCATTCCGAAGCGCGTCTCTCGCCGTGCCTTGAAATTGTTTGGCATCCAATTAGACGTCCGAGAGAGAGAGACGAGGCGAGCATGCCGAGGACAGGCGGCGTCAACATCTGAAAATCCGATTAGTGTTAAATTTGCATCCAGCGACGACGGATAAGAACTGATTTTGACCACAAAAAATTCACTGTTGACCAAAATTCATTTATTCTGCTCTTAATGTTCTTCGACAAGTTAATGCTCATTTCAAAGCCACCGACAGGACGGCAGCACAGGAAGACCTCGAGACTCACGTGATGGCTACAAACATGATACCGATATTATATCAACAAAATGACGACCTGTAGGCATAACGTATAATTTCCCTTCGTTCGTAAGACTCTCCTTAAAGACTATTCAGTATCTCATAATCTGTAATACAATAAAGATTTCATTCCGATTTTGAAAGTTGTTACGAGGTATAATCGAAAGCAATAATTTCGTACCAGCTATCTCTAGCTACCGTTAACAATATTCAGTCTTCGATCTTGTTACAGACAAGTAAAAGAAAAACGTGTCTGCAATGCTCGTTGTCCTTAATTTTCAATTTTGGTACTTTATGCACAAACAAAACCCTCCATTAAACCTTTATACTCCTTCGCTGAGTCGTGATTTATGTCACTCTCATTATTATGTAATTACAGAGTGACCGTAACGATTTATCTAATTACACAAAGCCTAATGAGGTTTCACCTGCCCTGGCTGTGACTCCGTATTTATCTTCATTTACCCGCAGATCGCAGTGCACTTAGAGAATGAAAATGTAAAAAATATATATAAATAAATACATTTAAAAAATCAGCCACAACCTTAGAGGATTCTGGCTTGTGATTGGCTGTAATACAGATCGCAGTTTTATATGAATGTTCTCTATGTGAATGATTATTGCTGTAGGTTACTGATCATAAGGTCAGGGGTTCGAGCCCAAGCACCGCAAGGTTTTCACTGTTGAGATCTTGAGTGATGATCTTAACCCTGTCTTCTCCTGTATCCTGTGAAAAAGTCAATTAACTGTGCTGTAAAGTACTGTACATGAGACAAATAATAGTTCTGATCCATTATTGTTTCTCAAGCAACAGCTCAACAAATCGTTTGAGAAAAAAACAAACAAGGGCTGATATTGACAATTTTTCACAGTGGAGATGTTTAATTCATTTAACATTAATAAACATTTTGCAGTTTTGTTTTTTTTTTGTCACAAGTTGCAATTTCTTTTTTCACGTCCAGTGATTCTGCTATAAAATAAATGACGAATACCGAGGAGCTAACCTGATCTGTGGACATTCCACAACATTACATTTAAATATAAATGTATAGGCAAATAAAACATGAGGAGGAATGAACCATTGGTTATGAGCTGTTACTGGATAGTAATAATAATAATAATAATAATAATAATAATAATAATAATAATAATCACGCTCAGTGGTCGAACAGTAACTTCACCTTTTAGTGTATTTACATTTTTCTCTTTTGCGAGATTCGATCATGTGATAATGGTTCTTGTCCAGTATTTCCTTTGTCCGCCTTATGATAATTACGGCTCCTGAGTCCGAACTGGCTGGTTTTAAGCTCCAGCTCATAAATTTGAAGTGATTTATACTTAATTCATGGGTAATGCTGCGGGCTCGCTGGAAGCGAGCCAGGGATCAAGCCGATTACACCGACGACATTAAAAAGCCTTCATTATTTCTGCCCTTATTCCCACGAGAGTCTCTAGAAGCTTAAAATAAATTCATATTTCTACGACCAACAGATAATGACAGGTTAAGCGGGCGGCAGCCGAGAGCAAACAAGGTTCATTAGAAATCAGCCGCGAGGGCGTCACAAGGACGCACTTTTTCTGAGCGCGCTGACGTGTGATACGTATTGAAGGCTAATCGGGGTCATCATGAACTGAATATTTCTTTATTGTTGATGCTGTATGACAGAACAAACCGGTGGATTAAAGTGTAGGCAGACGAACACAAGCACGAGAAGTGATTTTAGCAACAAGCTAACCCGTAAAACAACCTTGGTTTGGTTTTCACGAAGTGTAGGAAACATGCTTTCGAGATTCTGGTCCATGTTGATGGGATCGCATCACCTAATCGCTGAACGTCTTACCACGTCCCAAAGATGCTCTACTGGATTCATGGAACCAGTTTGAGATTGCCTTATGACATTAGAACAGATTTACTGCCCTCTGAAAATAACTCAACATACAGCCAATATTGTCAAAATAGCTATGAGTACACCCTAAGTGATAACAGATGTACATCTTTAACCATGCAAAGTCACGTGTCCTATTCATCATGTTCATGCGTTTGTCAGTGGCCGAGTATGTCTCCAGACCTGAACCCTACTGAGCACCTGTGGGGCGTCCTCAAGAGGAAGCAGCTCCGTGATATCATTATGGAGGAGTGGAAGAGGTCCAGGCCCAGGAGGATTGAGGCCGTGCTAGATAATACCGGTGCTCACACAGATCATTGACCCTTTGGACCCAGTTTTGACATGCTTACTCAGGGTGTACTCATTTTCGTTGCCAGTTATTTAGACAATAAAGTCTGTATGTTGAGTTATTGTTAGAGGACAGTAAATCTGTACTGATATACAAACTGTACACTGACGACTCTAAAGTAGATCCAAGTTTAATTTCTATAGTATTGTCCCTTCAGAACATATAATAAAGTGGGTGATGAAATGTGAGGGGTGTACTTACTTTTGTGAGATATTGTACATTATGCTATCCAACATGCTATTACATGACCATCACCACCAGCTTGAACTTTTGACACAAGGCAGCTTGGATCCATAAATTCTCGCCCCAATATCCACAGAACTCGACACAGAAATCGAAGTCCATTAGACGGGGTGACATTTTTTCCCAACTTGTCCTTTGTCCCAAAGTATTCCTGTTCTAGGTTGACAGATGTTGAACCCTGTTTTTGCAGCCGATCTGTATTGATGTGCTGTGCAATGCTTTTCTGCTCACCGCTTTAGTAAAGAATGAGTCTATTTATTCTTCTATTCATTTAGTTTATTTACTTTCCTTAGACTCAAGTTTAATCATCATCAAAAAAATAATCTTGTACAGACTTCTAAGACGTTATCTTTTTGCCATCTGAGTCCTATATGTACTGATTTTTTTTTTTTTTTTTACACAATGTCTATAACTTACACATTGGAAAAAAAAAAATTACATCATCATTTCCCTCAACTTTTAAAGCAAAGAAATAAATTGCTTCTCCCTGCATTTAGCGACATGGACGAGGATAGCCCAGTTACTGAAGATAAATGATTGAATTTGATGAATAAATGTTTAAATTACACTGGGAGAAGGAGGTCAAGTGTTATATGTTAGCACGTTGTGGGACTGTGAGAACCTTCGCGACACGTTATCTCAAGGATACTGTGTTTCAGTACATCAGCGAGTCATTTATCACAGAGGCACAGAAAAGTATATCAGGTCAGTACAGCACTGCTTCAGCGAAAACACACATCATTATGTCCTTCAAGGAGACGAAGGCCTTATTAACCCATTTACAAGATTTCTGCTTTGTGTTACTTCCTGGAGAAGGAAAGTAAAATATTCTACTCAAAAGGACAGGGTTTTGGATATGTTTTTATCTTTAGTGCTAACCCTATTATGCCATTCGACTTCTTTAAATGTTTTTTAACGTTGTACAGCGGTTCCTCTGCATAAAACAATGAAATTTCGCTAGATATTTGCCTCGGCGGACGAAGCATTTTCAGCAGAACCGAGCCGAACTGAACGTTAGCTAAGTTGCGCGTACGTCCAGAAGCCGTTTAATACTTGTTTGCGTCAGTGGAAAGCGAGTTTACGTATTGTTTCTGTGGGTTCTTTAGCATTACGTGCAAAATTTAGTGAAGATACAGCATCATGAGTCCCATGAATGCTAGCAAGGACAGTAGCAAGAAGAAAAGTTAGCCACATTCAGTTTGGTTTTTAAAGCAGCCCGTGCCAAGAGGAATCATAAATTAAGGTTAAGTGAGGTTTAATGTCTATTTATTTATGTAACGTTCCGTGGATGGCGGACTGTGGGTGTGTATGTAGGCATAAGCGCAGAGGGGGTTCAGGTGTAACACA
>JAQQZT010000001.1:32660542-32675660 GCA_030068275.1 Clarias platycephalus
GAAAACTCTGACTTTCTCTTATCTCAGGGTTACCAAACTCTGAGTTTTCACTTAACCTCCTTTCTGAAACAGGCCCCAGGTCTGACGAAATACCTTATGTTTTTTAAGCGCTCTCGATATTGAACACAGCCCTGCTGCACTATCCCGTGCTCTCGTACCTTGTGGTCAGACTCAGGAGAGAGGTATTAAAGGTGCTGCTTGAATTTTATTTTCATTTATTTATATTTTTTGGAGGGTCAGTCACGACTCTCTGGATAAAAGCCAGTCGCAAAATGAAAACTGGAAAACCAGCAAACACTAAGCGAACCAGGACTTTATACTAGCGAACCAAATCTCATATAGCATTTTATGCTTTGGACCGAACCAAGAGAACCGAACTACACACTCGTTTGAACACATCCTGAAGCTCAGGTGTGGATCCTAAAGCTGTAAACCTGTTTTAAAGTTATTGTTTGTTGAATAAAGGTACACTGCAAGATCAATATTTCTACCTGTAATGTGTATCAGCTTTTAGTAGCAGCAGATCCATTGTGTGCATAGGAGCGTTGTTTTGTATAAAAGTTGTCAATTTCACCTGCTTAGAGATATAAAATTTGAAACGTGACTGATAAGGAACTATATCTCCATGGGTTAAAGATGTGTTGGTTGGTGGCTAATCACTAAACATTAATAGCTAACCTTGCCTTCTTTAGCTCTTAGTTGTGTTTTACCTTTTATTTCACTGAACACCGATGATGTCATCATGAATCGAAAACCTTCAACGTATAAAAAAATAATTCAGATTAAACTAAAAACTGCTTTTTTTCTCCCCTCAAATATTTTTTTTGTCAGAATACTAGTTGGAAAAGCGACAAATTCCTTATATTGTCCCAAACATGAGCACCTTAAAAGCAAGGGGCCAACCGCTGGTTTTGAAAAATGTAGCCAATGCTGGAGTACAAAAACATGCAGTTCCATAATTGTCTGGCTCCAAAAGTGAGTCAATCCGTACAGACGCCCATGTTTAAATGCCAAACTTAACTCGATAGCTAGATTTCCCATTCACGATGACTGTGCGGGGCTGAATTTTTATGTAACTCGAATGTAAAATGATGTTAAACCATAAAGTTATGCGTAATTAGGGGTGTGGCTGATTTGATTGCAGCTGCTTTGGAGGAACTGCTAGTTGTCCGCTACACATCACTTTAGCTAACTAGACTCGTAGTTTAACTTCCCACAAGAAATGTAGGAGTTGATACGTGACGATGTTTACATATAAATAAATGTTAGCCAACTTAGCATTTTAGCTAAGCTATACTGTAGCTAAGCTTGCTCACTTGTGGTACAGTAACTGAGGTAAGTAGTCTGGTTGCACAAAACAGCCCGATTCGCTCAACCCATTTTCCCATTTATGGATTAACTGGGGTGTAGGCGAAGTCAGCGCCCAGTACTTTTTATACAGTTTAGGGTTTAAAGGAGTTATTTTGTTCCCAGCCATTTCCGGTTTCTGATTTGCCTGGAAAATGCATGTCAGAAAAGGGGCGCACCGGGTTTATTTAAAACTACAGACACTGAAACAGCATGTTTGGAAAAGGAGTGAAACAGGAATAAATTCAAGACCTCAATGTTTTATATGAACATTCTTTAAACTTTAAGCTGATCTTTATCCCAGTCTTTCACATGTTCTTCAAAAGTCTGATGTTGACCTCAAAAGTAAGTCTGGCTTTTTTTTTTATACTGATCTCGGAGTATCGCATTTCTCCACGGATGTATGCGCTTTGGTACACGATGCCTACAGCTGTTTGTACAGATGTTCAGGGTACCTTAGAGTTAAACCTTTCCATATTATTGTTTGGTAACATAAAGCAACACTTTTTTTATCTGCTTATCATTTGTCTTGGATCGTGTAGAGGCGCCCGCCGTACTTCTACAATAACAAGCTGACAAGAAGAAAGATACTAGTGCTTCAAATGCCTCTCCCTATAGGCGCTGAGGATGGGATACAAAATCAGTCTTTAAAAAAAAAAAAAAAGACAGACAATGTGCGGTGTATTATTTCAAGGGGACGGGGTGTAATGGGACGTGTCATGCCAAAAAAAAAAAGAAAAAGAAAAGCATTAATGCTCCAGCGACTTTGCGCTTCCAGACTCCCAGACTGGCAGTTTCCATCAAGGACACACAGCTTTGCTCTGTCGCACTCATCACTTTAGTAAAGGCTTCATCCTGGAATAGTGCTGTCGTGTTGATTTCTCTCTCTTCGTCTCTCTCTCTCTCTCTGTCTGTCTGTTCAACCTTTCTAGGTCATAGGAAGCCCTTAAAGCAGTTTTATCTTAAGCCTCTTATCCTGCCCCCTCGCCCCCCACCCCTTCTACCCCCATGAGCAAGAGAGAAAAAGGAGAGCGATAGAGAGACTTTATAAACTTCCAAAAAGGTCCATCTGTCTGAGTCAGAGATAACAGCGGTCATGACACTCCCTGCTGAGGGCAACGATCTCTCCTCCTCCTACACACACACACACACAGCCTGCTTAGCCACTTACATGTTGTAAATCAAATATTTATTTATAATTATCATTATTATTATTATTAATACTTTCCTCGTTATTCGTGCGCCACAACGCTGCCGAAATCTTGAATCTGATTTATTTTCGAATCAATCAATATCATGTTTTAAATGCAACCGCTTTGTCATGTGGGTGTACAAACTTTTGCATGATAAGCAGCTCAATTAACTTCTAAAACATTTCACCCAATGTGATAAAAAGGTTTTTCACTTTTGCCGCCTCGATGAGAATGGTGCCCTGTTAGCGTGGCCCCGGAGCATTTCCTCAGAGACACAGGGTCCCCGCAGCTCCGACTCCGAGACAACTCATAGTTTGTGTTTGTTGGCCTCGTCTCAACTCCTGAAGAGCGCTCGCCAAGCGCTACAGTGCTGCGTGCAGCTGCGCGGTGCTCCACTGATCCTCCGCTGATCCCTCGCCCGTAATGTTGATCAGAAAGCAGGAAGCGAGCGAGCCTGTTGTTTTAGTTGGCGTGATGCGGCGCTCCTGGTGCGGAACTGGGATGACTCCATCGATTCTGTCACGTTGATAAAGAGGCCTGGAGCGTGCCGAGCCTGACTCAGCATGTCGATGCGCTTCATCTGGAAGCTCCCCCGCGGACCCTCGCTCCGCTCCGCTAATAAGAACTGAGGATTTAAAAAAAAAAAATCTGGAAACAGAGCACCGGGAAACAAGGAGTGGTTGTTTAGAGGCTTGCAGAGTTTTGACTACAAAAACAACTACAAAAAGGAAACAAGACAAACTCAAGAAAAAGAAAACAAAAGAAAGGGATAATTGAGCACGAAAGAGGAAAGTTAATATGAATATCTTAAAAATGAAAAAGAAAGTGAAAAAAGAAGGAAAGAAAGGAAAAGAAAGAGAAAGAAAGAAAATGGGTATAAAAAGTATAAAGAATTCTAAATTAAATCTAAGAATTAATAAAAAAAATGAACAGGATTAAATAAAGACAAAATAAAAAAGGACAAAATTAAAGAAACAAAGAAAGAAGGTGCATTAAAAAAAAACTAATGTAAAAAAATTTGAAAAAGAATTTAAAACAACTAAAAATGAAAAAAACAAAACCTGACGAAAATAAGCTAAAGCTAAAGAATAACGAAAAACAGTAAATAAGTAGAGACAAATACAAACTAGAGAAACTATACAAACGACTAAAAGAAAGGAAAATCATGTAAAACATTATTTTTTTTACATTAGATCATGTAAAAATAAAAGATGGAAAAAGAATTAATGAGAATTACTGTAGAT
Source organism: Clarias platycephalus (assembly GCA_030068275.1). Lineage (NCBI taxonomy): Eukaryota > Metazoa > Chordata > Actinopteri > Siluriformes > Clariidae > Clarias > Clarias platycephalus. The sequence goes on from JAQQZT010000001.1 coordinate 32,664,327, forward strand.
GTACAAAATAAGAGAAAAAAGACAAAGGAAAACTATCTGATATAAAGTTAAACAAGAAATGAAAAAAGAAAGGTAAATAAATAAAGATAATGAAAGGAAAAAATATGAGAAGGATAAAAGATGTTAAACTATAGAGATTTATAAACAAAATAAAATGAAAGAAGAGAGAAAGTGTATGAAGCAAGGTTAGAAAGAAAGTAAACTACAGTACTGTATGTGCACGTTGATGAAAGGGTAGGAGCTGTCAGTCGTTCCTGCTCATTGAAAACTTGTTTGGAATAATATTTATTTAGAGAGCATATTTAATATTTTAAACAAAAAGCGTGGTCACCAAATGTGGTTCTGACATTAAACTAATATTTTGTGTCTTGTGACTTTGCTTAAAACCACATTCATGTTTGAGGGTACGAGTCAGCAGGAATGCTAAAATAAAAGTTCCAGCCCCTACAATCGGGAAAACGGATTCTGAGTCAGAAAACCAGGGCTTTAAAATGGACGAGGGAAAAAAGTGGCATGACTTTGTTGGAAACCAGAATAAAACATCATGAGCTTGTAGACTCAACACCACACACTGACCAAGTCCACACCAAGGAAATGTTTATACGGCTTTTATTTAGAAATCACGAGATTTTAATCTAGGTATATATGGAAGGGGTTTTGCCCTAGTGTAAACACTTCAGGACAAACTGTGGTGGAAAAACCAACTTTAGCATGATTTGGCTACACATTGGGTCACATCAAACCATCACATCCTTCAAAGCTTCCCATGATAGACACGGTAGATGTGGACCCTGCTGAGGTCTGGCCTTGATTACGAGTTTGTTCTTTGGGTTTGACTGGGCTCAGTCTAGGTGAAGTTTCCGCAGATCTCGCCCAAGTTAAGACATTGACCAAGTTGTCCTGTTGTCTTTTGAATATCTCTAAGATTTTGGTTGTTTCTCAATATATTTCACTTAAGCTCTTGCCCTTCGCCAGCAGCCTGTACCTCAAAACGTGTCAGGGATCTCTTATGTTTCCTGCTATCTCCTTGACAACTTCCAGCTCTCCTCCTGGTCCTTAAAGATTGCTGTAGAGATCATTGCCATTTCCAGTTCCAATTTCACCTTTAACAGCAAGCTTGCAGCTTCAGACGTTTGAAGGACATCACCTTAGATATGAGAGTCCGTCAAAAACGGATGGAGCTGCCCAAGTGACATAACAGATCATGATTGTAAATGCATCAATGCATTTTTTGCTTTTGAGTCCAAGCAAGCTACTGTACTCTCTAGATAGTAGACGTAGCCATCCAATCTTCTCATCAATCACAACAAAAGTATCCCGGAGCGATGCAGATCGCTTTGGGAAGATGGTAGAAAACTTAGAATAGCAACCCAAGGCAAATGGGACACCGATAACAACAAGCAGCGTTTCTGAGTTGGGGAATTACTAAAGCAGTTGTCTTTGTCTCCAGGAATCAGGAAGACATTGCTCTTTAAGTGCAATAACAATAAAGAGGACTGGCCATGTATCTTCCACCCAACACACTGTACAGTAGTAAGCAAAGAAGGTTGTCAACACTGACTGAAGATCAAACTTGGTTGACCACATCTCAGAAATGCTGGATGATATTCTGTCCGGAGTCTGATTCAACCCTACCACCAATCAGAAAAGGTGTCCAGCTTTCATGCTGGTCCTCTTCACAGGGGAGTGAAAAATGCAATCTTGGCCTATTCTTCCAGTCCAGTTCTGACCTCACCAACTGAAAACCAGACATCGTTCTAAGTGGAGCAATAAGACACCGAGTGCCTCATGTGAAAGCACGACCTTGATGACACTGATGACCGAGAGCCGAGCGATGAGGAAGGATGGAGAAGTGTTCCCTTGGCTACTTTCTTTTCTTTTTTGTCTTCCTCTATGTAGGCAAGTCAGCATGAGTCCTTCCACTCAGTAAGCCTGGAGATGTTATTCATTATATATAGGCTTTGGCCTGCCTGATGCAATTACCCAGTGACTGTGAAATAATTTTCCTCCTGTACGGTTGTTGTGAGCTGTGATTACATCACTGGTGTGTTTCTTCATGCGCTCCTCAGTCACCATTTCAACAATAGAGTGGGCCAGAACACTCAGCTGAACCGTCATCCTACACGGCTGTTTTGCCTTTAATCACTTTTGCTGAAGAGAAATTCCAAGTTGCAAGATTAGCGATGTTGTTCCTTGTTGTATTCTGGGCAAATCTTGTAGTGTGGGGGGCTGAAGACTCTGCCATTACATCACTTGGTGCATAAATCTTGCAGCAGCACAAAAATTAGATCTGGTTGTGTCTGGTGTCTGTGATTACGCTGGCCCTTAAAGCGGAATGGATAGATGGTTGTCAAGGCCAAGAACAACATGATCCACAGGACTGTAATCAGAGCACCATGTAAACTTGAAGACTCTCCTGTGGGAGGAGAGCTGGTGGGCCATGTCTTACCCGTAATTACAAGTATTGCATGTTTCTCAGGGAGTAACGAGAGCACAGCTGTTCTGCCACTTCTCCAAGTTGCTTTTCTGAACACTTTTCCCTCCATTTAACCTTTGTGCCTGTGGCTGTCTGACAGGGGGAAAGGAAAAAAAAGCTGACCCACACACATTTGTGTGTTAAGATTGCTCATATGAGGCCACCAGCTGACAGCAGACATGGAGCAGCCGCCGATGCTATCGCGCACGTCAGTCTGGTCCCGATCTTTATTTTTACTCTGACGCTGATGAAAGAGGACCGCAAAGTTGCAACTAAGAATGGCTTTCCAGGAAAGTCTGAAAGGGATATATTTTCACCATGTTGGCCTGTCTTACTCTTACTTTCCTTGCTGAGTAATAGTGAGGAAAACAAACTGACGTGACGCACAGCAGAAATCATAAACACGCTGGCTCCTGAAAGTTTAAGCTGACTAGGATAAGAAGTGTCTTCATATAATTAACCTTACGTCTGTAACCAGAAACTTAACCTTAAGTGATTTGTGAAGACGTGTCCTCATATGATTAACCTTATTCTATTCTAGTTGTCCTAAGTTTCTGTTGATTTGCTTTGCCAAGTATGCCTTGACGGGAAGTATTTAATTAAACAGTTTTCTTGAATCAACGGTCCACAACGGTGTTTTTGTTGTTTCATCCAACAAAAACAATGATTTAACAATGAACAACGTTTAAAGAAAATAAAAATCTGCATGTACTGCATAACAAAATGAACAAAAAGCTTAATAGAAGCAGGGGAAGTGGCAGCTTAGAAGGTTAAGCCTCGGAGTTACCGATTGATAGGGTGGTGGTTCAAGCCCCATTAGCTTCCGCTTGCCTTGAGCTCGGCCTTTAACCCCGTCTGCTCCAGAGGCAGAAAACCAATTTCACTGTGCACCAAAATAAAGGCTTAACTTAAAAGTAACCAACAATACTGATCACAAGAAGGGAGTGTGTACGTAAGCATGAGGTAGCACTTCAGTCACCAAGTTGTGGGCGACAACAACAACATTATTGCGAAATGGAATTCTAGCCACAAGTTCCAGGATCCCGAGTTACAATCCGTCTGTTTTGCTGAACTGAATGTTCAACTTGACTCCATGTTTTTACACTAGCAAGCTTTAAGATCCATTGAGAAACTGAAGTAGCCAATGTGTAAATGTTCAGAAGGATAACTAAACCTTTAAAGCACTGCAAAACCGTTAAGTTGATGTTACACGCTAGACTCTGTACTAACTTCACTTGCAGATTAGCAACGCTTACCGTACAAGCAGCTAATCCTCTTTCCTTTTCCATACATTTTAAATGTTATCACATTGATTTTTATTTTTTTTGCTTGTTGCTTAAACTGTAAACTCCTATGCCTCAGAAATACAAAAACTAATGTTTGTGACTTAACGTTCGCTAGCGGAAGTTATTGAATTTGAAAGGTCAATATTCCTACATATCGGTGCTGGTGCGAATCATTTAAACATTATTTACAGTATTGATATCCAATAACCCGGTCTTATGCGATTTCTAAAGCAGCAGCAAGTTTTAAAGTAATTTGTAAAATGACTGAATTCTGTCCGTCTGTGATTTCGTCATTCCGCAGAACTCGTAAAACTCGTAATAATGAGTCCTAATGAGGACGAGTAAAAAAATTACAACCATTAAAAAAGTACAAACACTAAAATAGTTGAAAAATGCTCTTATCCTTGTGTTATTGAGACTCAGACGTTTGCGCTGGACGTGTACAGTATTTATCATTCTTTAACACCCGAGTGCATAAATATTGGTTCACGATTTAAACAGTTTCGCCAACATTATTATTAAAGCTAGTGAGTCACATGACATGGCCAGATTAAATTTATTTATTTATTTTTATCTTGGCGCACAGTCTGCCCACTCCTTCCCGGAATCCAAGACACCTTTAAGTGTCTAAATAAGCCTGGGGTAAACTGATAGGTCTGTCTAAAAGCATCAGAACCCACAAACAGGCTTGGGGAGGAAAAGCACTTTAAAACCTCAGAACTGCAAACGAAGTCAAATAGTGCAGAGCGCTGCGGATTTAACATTCCAAACGTTTACAAGGATTCTCAGACGTAATAATGTAATTAATAAAAAAGTCAGAACTAAGGATTTCCGGTCCTGCCTAGTCCTCATTTTGATTATTATTATTATTTGAACTTCAGTAACACTTTTCTGCTTTCATGTTCATTCATCACAGTGGAGAGATGTGGCCTCTATATTTAGACGACTCGGGTCAACGTGATTAGCCTCACGCCGTCATGCTGATCTTCATCACCACGGAGGCTCTTGGCTTCACTTCAGGTGCGCAGATTAATATCAACCACCTCACCTCCTTCTGCATACTTTGAATTCCACCCTGCTGAAGTCAAGTTTTCATCCCGGTGCATTAACCAGGTCGGTTCCGTACAGTATATTTACCTTCCACACACACACACACACATCCGAAGTGCAGAAAATAGTATAACCAAGTGGAGAGAGGGCTTTGATACTTTCACACACTCCATCTTTTGATTCCCTCTCCGCCTTTTTTTCCTCCTCAGTCACAGGATGTGCGTGTTGGCTGGACTCCAGCGGAAAGGAAATCTATATTAAGTTCATACACATAGACACAGTCGTGTGTTACTGCTGTTGTGGGGACCGAGAATTATTACTCTGAAACGAATGAAAAAGAAAGTCTAAAAGGTGTGATCCGACATGATGACTTTCGTACCTCTGACATAAATTAAGTTTTATTTTTAAATGTTTAATCATGTCCTCGTCAGCCTCACTTTTTTTTTTTTTACTTTTTATTACTAAGAAACACGAAAAAAACTGAATAAAACACAATCCGTCCAATCAGGACAGAGATTTCAACATCTGTGAATGATGAATAGACGCAAACAAAAAATAATGAAAGTGTAGATTTGCCTTTAATAATATTCTTTAATGTTCTTATTGAGTTGTAAAGACTGAAGGCACAAGTAAGACCACATTTACCGAGTAGCCTTGAAGGACACCGAGAAAATGCTCGAAGTGAGGCCTTGGAGCGAGGTGAGCTAGGAACTGAACAATCACACACACACACACACACACACACACACACACACACACACACACACACACAGCCAAACAGAAGTGGTAGTAATGAAAGAGCATGTAGTGCAACAAGTCACCTCAGTAAACATTATGATGATGTTGTTGTTTTTAGTTTCATAGTGTGAGTGTTAAACAAAAAATATAATAAAAAAATCTGAATTGCGTTGGTTCTGTTTGAATACACAGTTAGGACGTGGAGAAGAAAAAAATGACTTATTATAACGAGAAAATGAATTTCTTTGGTATGTTCTTTCGCGTGTGTACGCCGCAGTGACGTCCCGGCATAGAGTCCCACGAGATCCACTCTGCTGTTTTAACCTGTCGTGTTTTGTCTCATTTGAAAAAATTTCTGAGAGTTTTGCCTTAAGAAATGTAAATGTAAATTTTGCCTCGGCATACAAAGTATTTTCGGCTTACAAGTGAGTCGTTCAAAAGGGGAAAGTCGATCGATGCGAGTTACATATTTTTATTACTTTGTGTGTGTTTTTTTGTTGCATTTTGTGTAAGATTTAGTGAAGACGTAGCATCATGGGCCTCAAGAATGCTAGCAAGAAGAAATCTGAGCCGCTTTCAGTTTGGTTATTAAGTAGTCGGTGCCAAGAGGAATAATAAATTAATGTTAAGTAAGGTTTAATGTTTATTTATTTCATATTTTACTTCATTTACATGTTCTTTCAAAATGTTTTGATTGTTTTTATATGTGAAAATATAATTGTAGTGTTGGAAATTGGTGATATTGGTAATATGTCTGGGGGCTGGAACGGAGTATCTGCATTTACATTATTTCCTCTGGGACAATGTGGGCAATTTCGCAATAGGAAATTTTGCCTCCTGTAGTTAATGTTAGAAGTTAATGAATTTGAAAGTTCGATATTCCTATATCGGATAATTATATATAATTTATGATATCAATATCCAATAACTCGGTGTTATGTGATTTTATAAAGCAGCAGCAAGTTTTTAAGTCATTTGTAAACGATTGATTTCAGCATGTGTCTGTGATAAGTATCTCAGTTTCATCATTCCGCAGAACTCGTAGGTCTCTAATAATGAGTCCTAATGAGGATGGGTAAAAATAAAACCGTATAAAGAAAAAAAAAACACCCGACGGGGGTTCACAAGACATCACAAGATCTCACACACACACACACACACACACACACACACACACACACACACACACACACACTAAAAACAAAACAAGGCCTTGTCTTGCAAACCCAGGCTCTGCGATGGGGTCGTTCCTCTGCATGAGCCCCTATAAATTAAACATAAACCTCATTAGAGGATTGTGATCAGAGGCCAGATGGAGCAAGTGGGCCTCGCACACCCCCATTACCGCTAACAAGCCTCCTGTATTAGCATCAGCGCAACATCACACACACACACACTTCTTCAGCTCTTCACCCAGTGCTCTCAGCCAGGCCCATTTGCAAAACTCCTTTAATTAGCATCTGTCAAAGCTACAGCATTCAGCAGGCAGCAATTCCCCCCCAAAACAAAACAAAAATAAAAATGAAAAGTAAACCCATGATAACGAAATGTCTCAGAGTTCCGCCGCTTTAACGAGGCCGAGTTCGTATCCCTGGTGTCCTGGAGGCAGTACGAGTCCGCCTTCCTCCGAGTACTACCTCTTAGTGCTAGCTTGCTCCGTTAGCTGTGTGAGATACTCGCGCAGTTCCTTGGCCGCCTGGAAGCGTCCATAGTGTTTCTGAGGCCTGGCGCATTCGTCCAGCAGCGCCGCGAGATGTCCGGCCCGGGTCACGTCGGAGGGCGGGTCGTGCAGGAGGCCGCCGGTGGTGCCGCGCCACGCGGCGAAGCGGGACAGTAAGTTCTGGCAGATAGCGTAGTAGTTGTGGTCGACGGTGACGCGTGAACACAGGATGTCCTTAGAGAACGAGAGGCAGGCTTCTTTGTCGCATTCTTCGTAGCGGCTCTCGTACCAAACATCGTAGTTTTCCGGCTTGTCTGGAAAGAGCGAGAAAGGTCAAATGAATATATACATGTAAATAAATGTACAGTAGCTGGAGGTAGCTAATAAGATATTAAATGTGTTTTGGAATTTTGGAAAAAAAGACCAGACTGCTTTTGCGCCATTTCTTTTTGTACTCGCACTAATGCTGGTTTAACGCCTCAATACAGAAACAATGACACTTCATTTACACGTCTTTTCTAAATGTTTTGATTGTTTTTCAATTTCACTTTAAGAACTCGCCTCCGGAGCGGACTCGTATGACGAGGTGCCGCTGTATACGCTGAACACACCGTATACTGTGCTGTACTGTTTCAAAAGCGCATTTCGTTCTTCTGTTTTGTGTGAAATCATTCTAAATAATATTTAATATACATTTAATACAAAATGTCAATAATATTCAATATATATTTAATTTAAAAAATCTATTTATACAAAATTTCTATAATATATAATATATATTTAATTAAAAAAAATCTATTTATACAAAATTTCTATAATATTTAATACAAAATTGCAATAATGTTAATATAATTGTATATGAAATTCCTAAATATTTAATACATATTTTTACAAAATGTCAATAATATTTGATACAAAATTATAATAATATTTAATATATATTGTATACAAACAATTTAATATTTAATGATTTTTTTTTTTTTTTTTTTTTACAAAATTTCAATAATATTTAATATACATTTAATACAACATTTCAATAATGTGTAATATATATTTAGTACATTTTTTTAAATAATATTTAATATATATTTTTACTAAATGTCACCTTAACTACACTGTGATGAAGATCTGCTTTACTTAACGTTCGCTAGCGGAAGTTCAATATTTCTACATATTGGTGCTGGTGCGAATCATTTAAACATTATCTACGGTATCGATACCCAATAACACAGTGTTATGTGATTTCTAAAGCAGCAGCAAGTTTTTAAAGTAATTTGTAAACAGATTGAATTCCGTGTGTGTGTGTGTGTGTGTGTGTGTGAGATATGAAATGGTTCAACTTTTAGGCTACTAAGCTTATGCTACAACCAGCGACTTCACCGAGCTCATGTCAAATCCAACAACAATCGAATCAAATCATCTTCAGTCTGAATGTCACAGAAAGACGAATAAACTAATTCTCCATGGCCATCCATTATTTTTTTTATTTGTATCAAGCAAATAAAACAGGACGTAAATAATCTGGTTAAGCTGAGAGGAAATTCAGACATAATGAATAAATTTTTTATTTAATTTCAACAAGTAGCACATCGATGGACTTGAGGCTTGGCTAGTTTGACGAGTGATGACGATGGAGTGATGATAATTCATAACGAGTGCTATATGTGTTCAAACGGCGGCGGCGAGAGAAGGAGATCCACTTTCCTTGTCATCTGACACGACTCGATCGCACGCCAATAACTAATTACAGAGAATGAAGTCACTATCGCCCTCCGGGGAGCCAATTATCAGCTGAACCAGCCAGTCCGATGCCAAGTGCGCGCACACACACACACACACACACAAAAACATTACACACACGGTTCTGTTCCATAGTCCGATGTATTACTAAGAACTTGAGTAGGAGAACACGTCCTTCACGCTCAGGACAAAGTATGTAGCGGCTGAAGGTTGAGTGAAACTTCCGCTCTGAAAAGTTATTAACACCATGCCAGAAAGATCACAGCGAAAAGAAAAAAAAAATCAAAGGGACGTGTGTGTGTGTGTCCTTGACTCTTGAACTAGAAATTAAATTCCAAGCTTAACTCTTTCCCTCTCTCTCAAAATGCTTTAAGGCAGCACAGAAATAGAGCGAGAAGTCACTGACCCACTTAACTGTGACATCAAAGGGTTAATAACATTATACAAGAACGTACGCAGGACAAGGAGTGTGCCTTTTAAATTATATCGGTTAACTATAGGTGCAAAGCACAGGCACAAAAATAGGTACGTAAATAAGGAAATATGTGCAAAAGAACATAGTAAAGTACAAAAGTACAAAGGAAATATATAAATATAAATAAGTAAATAAGATATTAGGCAAGTATAAGTAAGTAAATCAAGACTATCAGTTGGTATTGGTAAATCAGGAAATGTGTAGGTAAAAGTAAGTAAATAAGGAAATATGCAAGTATACACACTAAAAACTGCTGGGTTAAAAAACAACCCAACCGTGATCCAGCCGTTCGGTCAATATTGGACAGAACACACGCTGGGTTGTTTTGACCCGAATGCTGGGTTTAAACATTTAACCCAGAATTCTGGGTTGTTCATCTGACCCCACCAGTGGGTTAAACTGACCGGAGAATAAGGAAATATGAAAGTAAGTAAATGAAAAATATGCACAAGTAAACCTTTTTACAGTGATGGACTTGTTCTCTAAATATCATAAAATTGAAACAAAGAAAGAATAAGTTATAGATTTTGCACAGCTGCTCTACTGAATTATAGCGTTAATTAGTTACTGTAACTTGATCAGTGACTCATCCTTATATTAGCTGATCATATAAAATAATTGTTTGTTGCAGTCCTCAGTATGCCAGTTAAAGGTTTATGTAACTGTCATTTTTTTAATTATCTTGCCTTTTTTTTTATTTTTATTGTCACACCTGGTATCAATAAAGTGTGACACGGGAGTGAATTACAGAGCTAATTACTACTGCTTGTATAACAATGAATCATCGGGTGAAACTTCACCACTGTCTATTCGCCTATTCATAAACCAGAATAAAAAAATGTTTAGGGGGTTATTGGTATATGAAAATGTAATATTGGCAACATGCTCACACACAAAAACACACCCACACAGAGTCCATCTGGCAGTGGAGTTGGTACTCTCGGAGCAGCCACGCTGCCTCGCTCCACTACACACGGCCGTGTGCCAAATCACCGGCTTCCAGCCGCAGCAGCAGCAGCCTGGAGCCCTGAGCTCGGCAGCACAGCACTAAAGACACACACGACTCTTATTTAAACTGCTGCTGGGACATTGTGTTGTTCTGCGTTTAACATTTATCTCACAAAATCAGCATTAACACACTCGATGAAGAAGGGCGTTTAACAAATTGCCCTATTCTATAACAATAACAAAAAAAAAGAAGAAAAAACTAATTAAACTCAGATCGTGATAGACAATTTAAATTGAAAATGTAAACAACTCAGTAAACAAATAAGTAACTCAGTAAACAAACAATTACAAAAGTTATTACCTAACTACATAAATATATAAAGAACAAAGCAATAAATGAAACAAACAAATGTCTAAGCAATTAAATACCTAAACCAAGTAGATACGAAGCAATTATGTAACTTATTAAATAACTGCATGATTAAGCACTTGACTAATTAATTAACTAAGCAAATATTTAACTAAGCAACCAGGTTCTGCACAATTAACTAGCTAAGTAACTATGCAAGTACATAACTAGCTAATTAATCAATAAAGTATCCAAGTAATTTAAGTAACTAAGCAAATACAGTGGAACCTCTGATTACGAGCATAATTTGTTCCGGAAGCAGGCTCATACGTCAAAACACTTGTAAACCAAATCGAATTTCCCCATAAGAAATAATGGAAACTCAAATTATTCGTTCCACAGCCCCAAAAAATAAATACTTAAAAATAACGGACACAAAATATAAAGTAAAAAAAAAACAAAAAACTAACTTGCACTTTACCTTTAACAAAAAGTAAAAATAATTCCCGACAGATAAGTGTTTCCGTTTGTGCGGGCAGGCGCTGTGTGTGTGTGTGTGTGTGTGTGTGTGTGTGTGTGTGTGTGTGTGTGTGTGTGTGTGTGTGTGTGTGT
>JAQQZT010000001.1:32678459-32690884 GCA_030068275.1 Clarias platycephalus
ATACATATAAAAACTTATCCTTAAAAGGAAATTGAGAAAAAAAAAAGTTGATTCAATTCGAGATTCAAATAACTTTATTCATCCCAGGGGGAAATTAATTCTTTTTCTATTGCTGCTTATTATTTAATATTTGTATAAAATTGTAACGGTTGAAAAAAAAAACCAAATTTTCAATTATTAAGTAAGTAAGAAAACAAACCCTATAATAAATAATAAAAATGTGTATTAAGTAGCAGTTAAAACAAACAAAAATATTAATGTTTATTATTTTGTATAAGTAGATATTTAAATCTATCTAAAAACAGGAAGTTGCGTTTACAGCAGAATTTCGTCTTGTGATTATCTTTAAAAAAAACAGAGCTCTCTGTTTATGTAACCGCTATGTTCCGTCCAGAACTGCACTCGGTACAGAGAGACGAAGTTATACTGTAATGAGACTTATTTAAATTAATTCATTTCTCTTATTTATTACATTGCAGTTCTTCAGTTCTTCAGTATCCAGGTGATCTGGATCAGATTCAAGATGGCCACTCTTCACTTCAGGACAAACAGGAACACGTACAAGTCTGGACAGAACAGTGTGTGTGTGTGAAATATTCCAAATGTTTATGTGACATTCGGACTGAAAAGGAACGAGGACGAGAGCGTTTGTGGACGCCGAGTGTGAAACAGTGCATGCTGGAAATGTCAGAAGCACAGGCAGCGTGAGAAACTGAGGCGGGATTGTTCCGGTTTAACACACACACACACACACACACACACACACACAGACACAGACACACACACCAGAGCGTGATCTCACAAACACTCACAAAATGCCTGAAATGCCTGAAATGTGCAGTCACCTCACACAGTTTCAGTGTAGAAGTTTTTTTTATTTTTTTTTTTATTTCTTTAACAGGACAATGAGAGAAATGTAGGCGTGTCCAGGAACAACCCAAAACATCAACGAAATATTTATAATTAGGGAGGAAATAAATTAATAATAGAAAGGTAAACCTAACAACCTGTCTGTTACGACTAAATACTTATCATTTAGAATATTTATTTTATTTGAAGAAAAAAAATACTTTTAAAAATTTTAATAAGTTTTGACTTGGAAAACGAACAAGTCAAACAAGTCTCTCACACACACACACACACACACACACACACAGCGCCAGCGCGCACAAACGGAAACACTTATCTGTCTGGAAATATTTTTACTTTTTTTTTTTTAACGTAAAGTACAGGTTAATTTTTTCTTTTTTTTTTTTTACTTTATATTTTGTATTAATTATTTTTATGTATTTATTTTTTGGGGCTGTGGAACAAATAATTAGAGTTTCCATTGTTTCTTATGGGAAAATTAAATTAAGAGTGTTTTGGAATACGAGCCCGCTTCCGGAACAAATTATGCTCGTAATCCGAGGTTCCATTGTAGAGAAAAAAATATGTTCATTAATTAAACAACAAAAGTTTAAATGTAAATAGTAAGGTTTTATTTTACAACATAACATAAAATAGAAATGAAGATAAAACAAAATAAAATATTAAAACAACAGCAAAAAAATTCTGGAAAAAGATCATTATTAAATAAAACAAAATAAACAAAAATACTTTTAATTAAAAATAGGAATTAAAATAAGAATTTTGAAAAAAAAATAGAAAGTACAAAACGAAAAAGGTAGTAATTAAAAATATTTAACATGAAGTTGTTTAAATAAAAAATATGATTATTATAATAAAAAAAAAGAATTAAAATGATTTATTAAGTAAATTTTGCTTTATTAAGGAAATGTGAAAGTAAAAAAAGTTTTAAGGAATGAGTTACAAAGATATAAATGGACATAAAAGGAAGAAAAAATGAATAAAGTAAAACGCCCATATAACTCCACCCCCCCAACCCCCACCTCCCAGACATAAACTCGACACAGTACACATGTAATTCAGGAGGTTGGATCCGGAATATAAAATGTCTATATATAGATATAAATAAGTTATTTTCAGGAGAGATTCGATTTTGGAGATGTGAGTGTTTGCGTAGCTGAAGATATTTAGCAGGAACGAGGCTGGAAAGATGTTTCTGCGTTAGTTAGACAATGCACGAGTCCAGCGCTCTCACTCGGTCCAATGAGAAATAATGAACTAAATGAAGATGAAGATCCTCCGCAGCTTGGCTGAACTCACTCGACTCCACAGCCTGTGATTAGAGTGACCTTCAAAATGGCACTGAAAACTGAATAATAATAATAAAATAAATAAAAACTCAGCTGGCTATAGAAGTTACGCTCATAACGGACTGACCTTGACGACTAACACACCGCGTGCTGCGTCTCAGTCAGAAGAGCGGATACAGAGCGTCCGGATCCCAAAACTCTGATAAGGCGATAACGGTGCTGCTCGACTGGTCGCGCGGAAATCAGTTTTACGACACAAAGGTGAAAAGCTGTCAAAAAGACGAGTCATTTCTGAATCACGGCGTGTGGGGAGGAAAAAAAAACAAATGCAGTACCTCAAACGGACACAAACCCTGAGGTGAGAATCGAACCGACAGTGCTAAAAAAATTATTTATTTTCTTTCTTTCTTTTTTTTATTCTTTGTTTTTATGTAACTCATCAGTTTGACCGATTGCTTTCAGAAAGGCCTCAAACCGCTAGGCATCGCTTTTAGCTAAGCAGCTAACCGGAATCATGTAGACGTGAAACCGAAAGTGTAGGCGTCGACGTGTAGCGTATGGACGACGGTGGCCAATCAAACGTTAGCTCAGAGAAACATTAGTGCTACTGAAGTAGAGCTGCACGATTGTTGACAAAATGTCAATCAAGATTTTTCTCCATGAGAATTGAGATCACGATTCTCTCACACGATTATCTCTCTCTGTTTTTTTTTTTCTTCTTCTGTTGTCTGCACAGGACTTTCAACTCTCTTGTATTAAAATAAAAGTAAAATTTCCCTATTTTAATGTAAATAAAGTGAAAAGTTGTTAAACATAAATAGAATATTAACAATAATACATAAAAAAATTAAATTGTTATTGTACACAAAAAATAATTATTAAGCAGCACTTGTACATTTTGGAAAATTTCATCACATGTTATTATGATAATAATAATAATAATAATCATCATAATAATAATCATAATAATAATAATTTTATCAGTATAAGGTAAATTAACAAATGCGTTACAGTGTTAGGTAGTTTGTTATTAAATACATAGTTTACAGTGTAGAACTTATTGTTGTCAAAGGGTTTACTCCTCAATCTTCCTCAAAAAACTCCTCTGTAGCTTTCGCTCTGTTTAACGGCTCGAATCAACACGGCAGCTTTAATTATCTAATACTTTAAGTTATGGTACAATTAGAACTTGGCGTGTGTATTAGAGTTTTTAGTGAAGAGTGTGAGAGACATTTACCATATGTTGATAAAAACAGTTTTTGGCATGAAAATAACAGCATCCTACCCCAACCCCTGATTACTGCTTAGCTTGTTTAGCTCTGCCTCCTTGTTACACGTCATGTGAGAGAGTTGTACAGTATAATTAAATTATTTGATAATCTCTGGCCTGTAAGGTCATTTAACAGTGTTTTGTGTTGGTCTGTTTGAGGTCAACCAGTGACCTTGACTGATACGGCAGTCCGGAAATGTTGTCAAGTAAATAAGTGAACTCGTGACTGCTGCGTGATCTGAATGGAGGAATTGTTTCCCCTCCCCCCCCGTATATATGGTGTTCGCGCTCACTGTCCCAGGTTGGCAGCGACTCTGTTTGGGCGCCACGGCAACAAGCCAGGGGAAAATAAGAAAAATAAAAAATAAAAAAGGGAAAAAACAGCCGTGCTGAATTCACCCTCGTTAACACCGACAGATGTAGGGGAACACTGCAGGTCTCCTGTCCATTTTGGGAGTGTTTAAGAAGGTGCCTGGGGCATCGCAACCTCATAATAACCTCATTGCCAGGTGAAGGATGCGAGGCGCGCTAGATTAATGCCTCGATCGACGTGACCCTTGAGGCGCTTGCCTGAGCTATTCTCAGCCTCGCTGAGCAGATGGGCCTCGTTCTCCTCAACAGAGCAAGGAGTAATGTACTCAAACCACCCCACCCCCCTCCTCCTCTTCACCACCACCACAGCACAAAAACGTCGTTCTGGCTACAAGAATATAATTCTCTGGTTACACACACACACACACACACACACACACACACACACACACACACGTTTCACTCCTCAGCGCAAACCTGCCCTGGCCCCCTTCTTCTCGCTCTAAACTACTCTGCTAATGCAGGGAAGCGAGATTGTTTTCCGACCGCTCGGCTAAAAATATCCCGGCCGCGGCGGCTGGCGAGGAGCAGAGCAACGGCTCCTGTGGTGGGGGGGAAAAAATAAAAAATAAATAAAAAAGAGAGAGAGGCAGCCACACCGGCGTACGTCAGAGTCAAACACCGACAGCTTAATATGGAAGCGGAGACGAGGTGACGCGGGCCGTCCGACAAATTCCAAGAATGTAGCCTACTTCACCTCAAAGATAAAAAGATAAATTAAAAGAGAGGCATAGGAACGGTTGCTTCAAAAGACAACCAGCGCTCTCGCCAAACGAGGGACTGAATAAACCGTTCCTATTTTAGTGACCGACAGTCTGTTTGTTTATGCAGATAATTAGGTTTGACAGATCGAAATCTACAGGAGGCGTGGTCTTTCTGTCAGGACAAAACAAAAAAAAATAAAACTGACTCGCTGGACAGGAAGTCGACCTGTTATTCAGTTTATCATAAATTTTTAAAAATGATAAAAACATTTTAAAATCCCAACCAATGTATAAATCACTGTAATGGCTCGAAGTCAATGATAAAAATAATAATAAAAAAAATTTTTTTAACATAAATGTCAGCACGATTTCTGACGTAGAAACATTTCCACACGGTGTTCAGATTCGATCAGATCCTTTGAGCATTTTCGACTGTTGACTTCCAGGAGTTAACATGCTCTGTAAAAGGTTGTGCAACTTTTGTTTATTGTTGAAATCTTTTTTTTCTCTCTCTCTCTCTCTTCCCTCGCTGGTTTTCTGCGCTGTCTAGTAGGTGGCAGAATTGCGGCAATCTCAAATTAAGAAAAAGTCAGGAGATGATCTTGCAAAATGCGAGTATTTGTAGAAGGAGTGTGTGCTTTATTATGTTCTACAAAATCTGTAGTTTTTTTTTTTTTTTTAGTTAAATGTTCTCCTCAATGTTAAGTTTCGTGTTGTTTGTCGTTGTCGTCTCTGGAGGCTTCCGTCAGCAAAACAAACTGCTTGTACGTGCAAACTTACTTGGGAATAAAGCTCCGATTCTTTTTTTTTCCTTTTCTTTTTCAATAAAATTTTATTAGTGCTGTGCTTTTAAACAACACAAAGCTGCACAAAGAAAACTTGTGGAAATGTTGTATTAAATGTGAGGAAATGTGTACGAATCAAAATGATCAGACTTTTTGTTACCGACCGAGTGAATTTTAGACAGTTTAACGTTTGTTAGTTTACATAAATGATTTAAAAAGTAAAAAAAAAAAAAAAAAAGAAAAATTACAAACTTAACCGACGGTTCAATTAGCAGAACTGACCCCGTTCCGTTCCTTGTTTTATTTTATGAAAAACATAAAAAATAAATGGACAATAAAAAGGACATACCTGCAGCACCAAAGGCTCCGGGTTGAACGCCAGCGTCATCAGTAGCTGCATCCTCTCTGTGTCCTTGAGATTCTTCAAAAGGAAGCTTCCAGAGTCTTTGGTCTCGGCGTACCTCCGGACAACCCTATCGAGGAGTCTCTGCGAGGGGCAGTGCACCAAGTCCGACCAGCCCTCCACCACCTCTGGGGTCAGCAACCTGACGTCCCCGTTGAGCCGGGCGAACTCCGTCTTGTACATGGCTTGGACGAGGTCGCAGCGAGGTTTCCCCGTTCCCCTCTTGCATATCTTCTGGTCGATCTCCGCGAGTTCTGCGTTGGAGCCCAGGCGTTTGAGCACCACCCTGCGCGTGCCTTCCCTGGGCTCGCCATACTGAGCAAAGTAAACGTTCTTCACGTTAAAGAAGTCCAGAAAGCGTAGCCGTCCCCACGTCTCGAAGGTCACCTGGCCGTTGGTGAACTTGCGGCACCAGCTGGTCCCGAAGCAGGCCGGGCACTTGTTGAGGCCGATGAAGCGGCGGTCGGCGAGCTCGTTCCTCTGGAAGGAGGCGAGCAGGTTGTGGGTGTTCATGAGGAAGACCACGAAGAGCGCCGCGATGAAGAGGAACTTGCCGCAGCGGTATACGCGGGCGAGCTTCAGCGAAAGCAAGCGCAACATGCTGACTAGCAGCGGCACGAGGAGGAGGAGGAGGATGCGCTCGGTTCAGTCTTCCTCAATGCCACAAACGTCCCAAACTTCTTCTGGTCACATGCTTCATCGTCAACGTTCGTCACCTATAACGATCCATGCTCACGGCGAGGACGCTGATTCACGCCGTCAGCCTTGAGAAACCCCGCCCCCATGTCTGAAGATCAAGACTGAACTGAGACTTCAGCACTGGGCATCCTTCTCAGGAGTCACCTTCACCTGAAAAAGAAAAGAAATCTTGTTTAAGACTAAACAAAATCACACACACGACATTAAACCGGGATGCTTCAAGGTTTTATTATTTGCATTAATTGCTATTCCACACAAATGCTCGTGCAGGGGGGGGGTAGAGAATAAGAGTATTTTGACACTCGAAGGGGGCCTACAAAAAAAATAAAAAAATAAAAAAAAACCGAGAGAGATTAGTCGATATTTGTTGCGCATATCTGAACCCACTCAATCTGAAAGTTTTAAAATATAGTACAATGAGTCGCCTACATATAAACATTCAAGTTACAGACTTCCAAAGATACATGCATTCATTTGATCACGTCCGGCGTACAGTGCGCAGGATGTCCGAAAGCGAGTGTAAAAAAAAAAAAAAAAATCACCCAAAAAAGGAGAGAAGCGGTAACAATGTGGACGAATGAGAAAATAATTGAGTAAAATAACTGGAGCGAGAGGTAGAAAAAGATGGCAGATGTCGCTCGTTCTTTCAACGTGAATCACTCGAAAGAATTCTAAAGAACAAGGGCAAGATCGTGGACTATGTTAGTTTTACACAGTGTACAGACAGTTGTGCTAGTATCCTGTTTGTTGGACTTACAAACAAATCCGACTTACAAACAAGCTCTCGGAACGGAACAGGTTCGTATGTTGAGGACTCATTGTATCTGTGTAAATAATATGGAGTGCAAGTGTAGCAGAGTTTAAGGTGAGATTTAGTACCAGGGCTGCACAATTAATCAAAGGAGAAAATAAATAAATAAATAAATCACAATCTCGATTCATACACACATGACGTTTCTGAATGACGGTGATTCACTCAAATGAATTTCGCTTATTTACTTGACAACAATTCCAGATTGCTGTACCAGTCCCACTAATTTGCTAAATTACACACACAGTGTAACACAACACAACACTGTTAATTCACCAATCAGGCCAGAGATTAGCAAATGATTCAGCCGTACAACTCCGTCACTTCTCTCGTCTCTCTTCCTCGTGTCCTCTCTCCCTCATGTCCTTCCACGACACGGTGTGGAATGTAGTTATCATTATAATATTAACTCTCAACATTTTACGTAACTTTAGCATATATTAGACGTTTTTTATTCTTCTGCACCACACACAGATCATAATCTCCACACTGATACTACACTATTAGAAGCTCCGTCCTAAACTTTGTGAAAGTGTAACAAGTCGATCAAAGTTGTGCTGCAATTAAAAAAAAGTTTGTTCCTCCATCGAATTTTTAAAAGCGCGCCAGCTTTTTCATCCGCGTCTGAAATGAACGCAATCCGGGCTGAGTCGGCGCTATACCGAGCCCGTGCTCATCTCGTCCGTGTGATTATCCGATCTTAATTTTAATTGCAAAGCGTAATTGGGGAGATTAAAAAAAAAAAAAAAAAAGTGTGTCAGGAGCAGTGAATTAGATAAGACTGGTCAGTAGCGTACGTACGTCTCTCGCTCTTGTCCTCCGGTGATGAGGAAATTTAATTAGTCCTTAAAATGATGGGGAAAAAGATCCTTTGTCGCCACAAAGAGAGTGTACACGTCTACCAATTAGTCCTGAGACACTCCAGCTGAACGAGTGACTTTCTAATTGCTTCCACTCCACCACGAGCTATTGATTGTCATCGGTTGTCGTATTAAAATATATAATATCATCAGTCAGTTTTCTAATATCTAATGTAAAGTCTTATGAATATGGACGATATAGTCGCACTGAGACTCAGAAATGACGGCTCGTTTGAGCTCACACTACTCTAAAATTGTGCAAAAAATCAAAAAACAAACATTGAGTTGTTTCAAGCTGACAAATAACGACTAATTCGAGAAAGCGCTTGCTCCAACCATAGTGAGCAGGAAAGCATCTCAGGAAGACCGACACGTTGAAAAACTGCACCGGTAAGGACAATTTGGTAACTATTACAGCGCAAACGTCAATGCTGGTCACATGACTAATCAATGTGTTAGCTGTTGCCGAGTGATAAAAAGTGTAAAGTTTTATTTTTATTTTTTTAGTTTACAAACAGTCGTGTAAGCATTTCACTGCACATCATACTGTGTACGGTTGTGTAAGTGACGAATAAAAATAAACATTTTTAATTCTCAAGATTATTAACATTTTCTACATTCACACCGAAAATATTGTATATATAATTGTAAATAATGGTATCTAGTGCACTGCAGTGTCTGTGTTTAGTACAATACACGTGAGCTACTTGCACGATTTGTTCGCATCCATGAACCGTTCGTATCTCCAGAAATTCATAACTCAGGGAATGTTCGTAAGTCAGGGAAGTTGTTTACTTAACTTTCTTTTTCATAATACTGTGATCTGGCAACCCTGGGGAACAGAACAAGTGAGTGAGTTTGCAAGAGAGAGTTTGGACAAGCGGAAAATATAGCTTGTGAAATTGGTCAAAAAGAATGGCAAAAATATATAACGGACAAAAAAAATAAACAAATAAATAAAAATTTAAATACAGTGGAGGTAAAACTGTTTTTCACACTATGATAGTTACACGTCAGAACTAATCTTCAGCACAAACCGCAGGAAAAGATCCGTGCAGATCGAGCGAGATCTGTGAGCGACGAATTTTCAATTCAGTTCAAATCAGCGCTAATGTTTATTGTCAGATTTGTCTCAAAGTAGCTAGACATTTGAGAGCATTAAAAACTCCTACGAGTATTTAATATGCACTGGAATTGCTGTGTAATGTGTTGATGGTTCAATCTTTGCTTCCATACTCCGGTCCAGTAGGTGGCGGTATTGCACTCATAACAGCTCATAAAATTAAAAAGCAGAAAGAGGGGTGATACTCACGCAAGCGGGTTGCATTTTCTGAATTTATTTTTATTTTTTTAATAATCGTCAAGTTAAAACTAATTCACACAAAAAAGTGAGAATCGCTGATTGTTGAGATTGCACGAGTGATTAAATCGTTACAGCTCTACACACAGATCACGGATCGACTACAGTCTGTTACACAAATGGCCATTATGTTGTATTTATTTATTTATTATTTGTTTGTTCTTTTAAACCGTTTGGGTTTCATTAACTTGTCCTGCATCATTCATTCCTTGGGATGTTTTCAGTTATAAAAATGTGCCTCGTGTTAACGTTAATATTTAGAAACGAATCCGTTACTGATTCAAATTTTATTTGTCACAAACAGTCACATGCATATGATATGCAGTTAAACACTCGTATTACCGTTGATGACCTAGATGTATATAAAAAGTCTTCAAATAAAGAATATAAAAGTAGATTAAAAAAAATAATAAATAAATGGAAAAACATTTCGGTTGAGTAAAACGTGTGAAATTTGCAACCCTCATGAACGTATGCTCTCTCTCTCTCTCTCTCTGTGTGTGTATGTGTGTGTGTATATCTATCTACACAGCCTTGTAAGTGGCTGAGCCTATTCACTGTCTCACGCTAGACCTGGAAATGCAAAACCGCTGCAGCTGCTGCGGTTATTGAGTGCCGCGGTCGATAACGTTTGATCACAGAGGCATTATGCTGCCGGGACAACAATCACACACACACACTCTACAGTAGTTCTCTTCCAGGTGCCACGGGGGAATTAAGCCAAGAAGCGGGCATTAAACCTTCACCGTACACTACATTACAATTAGTGAGGATTAGTTCACGGCTCGAGTCCTTGTACTGTATATCTACAATATCATATAAAAGTTTACTTTTCTGCTCCTCCTACAATTGATTATTTGAATAATATGACACCGCACAAGTGTTTGAGCGTCAGCCTCCTACACCATGTCCTTGTTTTTACTCAACAGAGTGTAAAAGGACCTACACAAGGACACGGTAGAACTAATAACCTCGACAGTGATTATCTGTGTGCTCAATTACAAATCAACAACAAAACAAGAAGTCAACAAAAATACACTGTATATCTCTCTTAGATGAGGTAACGGCCTGGAAAAAAAAAATACATTATCGCATGTATTAGCATAACACTCTCCTCATTTATAGGGAGCGAAGAAGACAAGTTTCATTATTTTCTCATAACTGCATACGTACGGCGACAATTTTTTTTTTCCTTCTGAGGGATAAATTTAGAAGGCCCCAAGCCAGGCCTTATTGCTTACCTTCGTCTCCGAGAGTTTTTTTATTTTTATTTTTTTTTATTAAAGTGTTATTCCGGACGATCCTGAGCGACTGACTAACTGAGTACGAAAAACACCGTAAATAACAACCTCGTGCTAATTCATCATCCATGTGCTTTTTATTTCTTTCCCTTTTTTTTTTTTTGTGTTAAGAAAATTAAAAAGTCCTGAACAAAATGTTACTCAGAATGCCTGAAGGGTGGAAAGTGAAGAAGTGGAAGTGCAGCGCTAACTTTATCAATCTGTAAAGTGTATATACATCGAAGCTCAATTTTTTATTTCAATTTCAGGTTTTTGTTCAGAGTTTAAGGTTCAGAGCTGATGCATTTCCTTTTGAAGCGCTCCGTCGGCGTCCGATAAAGGCCACGTCCCCTTTACTGAATCTAAACAAGCATGAAAGTGTGCTGTAGATAAGAAAAGTGAAACGTGAGGTGAAGGTAAATTTTATTCCAGACGATTTTTTGCCCTCACGCTAGCAATTACAAAGCATCACACATTTATTTATTTTTTCCTCATAGATTGAGGGACAAATGCTGGTCCTTTAGCTATTTGATAAACAAAAGTAAAAAGTCTGGCTGTAGAAGTTTCACTAGAACAGTAAGTGACGTATTAACACTGCGGTAGACACGGTTTTGTTTCTCTCTCTCTCTCTCTCTCTCTCTCTCTCTCTCTCGGACGCAGGGTTCACTCGTAAGTCAGGATGAATCTGAAAGCCAAATGAATGAATGTAAATCTTTGGCATGGAGACTGAATTCCGACTCTGCGGCATGTTTGGATTTCCGAAAAGGAGGGGCGGACGGAGATGGGAGGTGTCGTGGTGGTGAGAATCCAGAGCTCCTTCCGACAGGCGCCGCTTATGCAAACAAAACGCAAATGCGTGTACGTGCCTCACGCCATGCTGACTGACGCGACGCAGGAGGGAAAACTGAGATGCGCCTGGAAAAGGAGCGGAGTCTCTGCCGTGTTTCCATAAATCAAACCTCCGGGTTGTGGCTAACGACTGCGAGGGCTTTTGTAGGATGATTAAAGGAGCGAAGCAAAAATAATTGCTGTGAACAGAGTGGAACGCTTTAGTCCTGGTTTATGAATATGGAAAGGATGCTAATTAGTAAGGGTAGTTGTATAGACGCGTTTTAACTTCAGCTTTAAAATTAATTAATATGGCGTATGCGACATAACTCGAACTCAACATAACCTAGCTGCGTACTTTTACTGTTATCACTTTATCATCGATTTTATTACCTTATTTTATTTTAAAATAAAATAATATAATAAAAAATAAATAAAATGAACAATGTTTTCAAAAGAAACCTACAATAAACACTTGCAGCTCTTTTCCAAAACAACAACCAAAAAAATCCCCAGGGAAGAGCCATGTAAATCAAGCATGCTAATTTAAATATTAAGCCACGCCCAGGTCTAGAAATTTTGTCAGATGCGGTCTGCGTTTCAACAAGCGCTTATGGGTTGTAAACCTAAAACAATGAAGAACTTTAAGTGCCGTCCTTTCGCCTTTTGTAAAGTCAAATCTTTTAGCGTATGTACACAGACCAAAGACAAAAGAAAGTAAAGAGCCTTTATTGTTGCTCATTCAGCGTGCGCAGCTGTGCAAACACGACTTTAATAAACATATCGATTCACATGTCTTTGTCAAACAGCGAAAGCAATTGTGTTGAGAGATCGTTTCGCTCGTATTGTTGTGGGGGGGGGGGTGTAACTCCCACCTGAGGAAAGCAGGAACTC
>JAQQZT010000001.1:32701865-32712249 GCA_030068275.1 Clarias platycephalus
TTTTGATTGTGTTAAGCTGCTTTGCGACAATGACAATTGTTAAAAGCGCTATACAAATAAAATTGAATTGAATTGAAAAATTTGCATTCCACTTCCAACTTGTTGGCAGCATGGGCATGAGCATGATGAGTTTCTCAGTGGCCCCATTTACTGTGCAGAGAACTACGGAGTGCCCCAGGGGTCATGTGGTGTAAAAAAATAAATGTTTTTTTTTTTTTTAACGGACAAACCATGCGCACTGAATTTCTTTTAAACAGAGATTTTTATCTGTGGTTTTGACCTTTCTTCCACGTTTTTTGTCGTTGAAAAAGCTTTTGGAAAACTCTGTCCAACGTGAAGATTGATAGATAGTGACTGTGTTAATGTTGCTGACATACAAAACAGAACTCTGATGACACACAGACTCTGCAGACAGCGACGGCGGTTTTGGACAAGGCCCGGTCGGACTTCTACATGGCGGAACCGGTAATGACGTTTTGTCTCGGATTCTGATTGACCCGCTGTTGATTAGGGACATTCCTGACAGCACTTGTCTTGCGATTTCATGTGCGCGAGGATTAATAATACTGAGCGTGCGGATTAATAAATCGTGCATGCAGATTTCCATTTTTTAATCCCTGGATTGAAAGATTCTGAGAATTTCCTTATTATAACATTTATTTATTTAATTT
Source organism: Clarias platycephalus (assembly GCA_030068275.1). Taxonomy (NCBI): domain Eukaryota; kingdom Metazoa; phylum Chordata; class Actinopteri; order Siluriformes; family Clariidae; genus Clarias; species Clarias platycephalus. The sequence continues at coordinate 32,702,537 of JAQQZT010000001.1, forward strand.
TTTAAAATACCATAAACAAGTCATGGGTTGTGTATAGAGTGATTAAAAAACAATACAACCCATGATTTATTTATGCTATTTTCTCTCGCATGCAAGACTTTCTCTGAAGACGATGTTTTCATGGAGGTGGAGCTAAGAAAAAAACCTTCTAGGTTTATTACTCCGTGCGCTCAGTTTAGTATTCAGTGGGATTTAAGCTATTGTTCTGTTTGTTTGTTTATTTTTTTACCACAATACCCCCGGGGGGCTCCGTAGAGAACAGCTTCTGAAAACAAATTTATGAAAACATACAGTATATGCAGCTTTTGGTGAACATACAGTACAGTACATAGCAAACAGGCGGTGTTTACAAGGTACTAGACATGCTTTACTGTACATAAATATCGCTTATTTCAGTACGATGCAAATGGTGTCATTCAGTAACAACAAGGACAAGACATAAGTGAATTTGTTCTGATACATTTTGGGATTTGGTTGACCAAAAAAAGTGGCGCCAGCTAGTGCAGATGTCTGGTAGAGCTGTATTTATCAATATATAGAGGTGCAATAAATGTCCAGATAATGTTATCTGATAGACATCTACTGTATACACATCTTTGCGAAAATAATTATCATATAGATGTCCAGTAGATTTGGAGATCTCAAGAGGATAGTTTCCCACGTGAGCTTGAAATGAATTTACAGACGTCTCTAACTCTTTCAGCCTTATATAACCTCTTATTCAACCACACTATAATCGTGTGCAGCAGGACTGTCAGGTTCCCGCACTGAGCACGAGAGAGAGAGAAATCCAGATAAACCACATGTCATCTGTACATGAGAAATGCTGCTCTACACATAAACCCCACCCAGAACCTTTATATCATGTTTGTAAAGTAAATCCTTTGCAATGCATCAAATGAACAAGTCAACCATGTCAGAACAACATAAATTTTTTATAACCCTTTCCAGATGAATGTGCAGCAACAATAGCTTCTCTAAAAGCGTTAGACTTTCTGCATTGTGTTAAGTCACATCCGATCGCTCCAGACCAGCAAACTGCCCAAACTTTCTGCTTTTATAAAGGGCCTGTGCACCTGCTGATGCTCAGTTAATCAAGGGCGGATGAATAGCAGCACCTGGCTCTAACTTACCCTCTTAGTATTGCCTGCATGTTTTTTTATTTTAATTTTTTTATTTGGCTTTATTGTTGTTGAAAGTCAGGTGAAAAGAAGATATATGTTGTCCGTCTAGTCCAGGCGTCAGAAACCTTAAACACACAAACAGTGGACCCACAGAAAAGAAATCAAAGAGCCACAAAACGCCTTTGGCATCTAAAATGAAGATAACACTGCAGATATCGTTTTTGTTTTGTTTTTTTACCTTTATGCTCTGTATTTAAAAAAACTACTGTGTGTTGCATTTATGAATCAATGAACTGCTACAGAGAAAACACAATTTTATTTCTGCATGCAACAAAAACATTTAAAAAACGAGGCCGAGTTAAAGGTTACGTTCAAAAAAATGCCTATTTGAGTCCACTTTGTCTTTATGAAATAAAAAGCCGAATTTAAGTATCCACCTGCAGGAAACCAAAAATGCCGCCTGCTTCTGTGTGCCGTCGGCCTTTTATCGCCTGTACTGGAGCGTGCATGAATAAAAAACGGGGGTTGAAAAGCTCAATAAATCGCGTGCCAGCGGGTGGCGCAGAGGGATGAAAGAGCCACATGCGGCTGGGGAGCCCCGGGTTTCCGCCCCCTGATACGCGGCTCAGCAGGTGGTGGTGGTGCACTGGGTGTTCTGGTGGCTTTCCGTCAAGACTCCCTTTGGGTTTTCTCGGTTTGGTTTGCTCCGGGTTTGTGCTGTATTGGCTTTCCTCTGGGAACGAACGTCGAATGTCTTTTTAATTCTAAAGTGTTACGCTCTTTTCAGGATCTTTGCCCTGGGCACATGGCGTCCGCTGGGACGCTCAATTAAAGACTCGTCCTCTGCTTTAACATCTACAGACATTAACATAAACTCAGAGCTCAGTCTCTCGTTTGTATAATCCGTTCATTATGCGTATTTATCCTGTCATGGGTTCTCTTTCAGTTTGGTCTACAGAGCTTGGAGTGTATGGGAGAATAAAACTGGGAGAATATTTTCATTTCATCTAAAAGTCTGGCTCATCACTGGCTGATACACTTCAGGTTCACTCACAGAGTTTATACAGCGGCCTGCGGAGCCTGTTTGTTGAAACTACCCAGTGATAAACTCTGTAATAAATGTAATACAGGCTCTGTTGGGGATTATATACAGTACGTACAGTGTGTTTTTTGGAAGTAGGTGGTAAATATTCTTTCTGTAATTTTAATGGCTGATATCCCTTTATGCCCTGGTTTACTATCGATGGTAAATAATTCCGACAGAACACTTAGTTTAGAGCAAAGGAGAATATTAATGAATGTTAATGACGACACTGACGGCCCAGTTTTAATAACGCCGTCTTTGATCCACGTATTCACATATTCATACGGCTACATCTCGAACAATTAATAACTGCAGAACTGCTATAGGATCCGTGAAGATTTCATTAAGTGATTTGTATATATTAATGTAATATAATAATATATTATAATTTATTTATTTTCCTCTGCCCTTTTCCTGAATTTTTGCTGTAGTTTGTTTGTTTCTATGCACAACTGACTAATTTATTTTTAAACATGGGTAAGTATAAATAAATAAACAAACAAATAATGATTGCACTCTACTATATACAGTATATAAAGGTTTGTTTGCTGGTTTGTGCGTTGTAACTAGATAATGAATACATTATGTGAATGAATAAATAAAAAATAAATAAAAATAAAAATAAATTCTCAGATCTTTCCATAGTTTATGTAACATGCTATTCACAAAATACTTTCTTACTTTAAAATGGATAAATAAGTCAGTGTATGAAATAATAATACATTCTAGTGATCTTCATACTGTATGTACACCCACTCATAAAAGTAAGTACACCCCTCTAATTTCAGAAAACATTTTAGTATATCTTCTCAAAGGACAATACTGTAGAAATGAAACTTGGATATATTTTAGAGTCGTCGATGTGCAGCGTGTATAACAGTACAGATTTACTGTAATCTGAAAATAACGCAACATACAGGCATTATTGTCAAAATAGCTGGCATCAAAAGTCAGCACTTTATCATTTGAGTACCTGCTGTAGGTAGGATGGTTGTTTGGATCGGGTTTTGTTCGTTTTTTTACTGTCCCATGCAAACTTCATCACACCTCCACAGAATTCTGGCCTTTATCAGATGAACAAAGTTAAAATAGACTGTCTGTTTGTTTCTTTCTTTCCTTGAGTTACATTTGGCCTGAGGTTACAGTAAATCCGGCTTGCAATCCTGCTGTACGAGATCATGATCTACTTTTTTTTTTTGATGCATCGCATGAACACCCTCAGCATACTTCACCTGTTATTATAGTCTGTTTGACTTTAAACCTATGCCGGGCCGTGCTGTACGTCCTGGATACGCCTTACACATCTGCTTAAACACACACCCGGTCAGGACACCAAATTTCCCACATTTACATTATTTATTTATTTATTTTTCATTTGAGAGCAAGGTTCGAACAGCATTCCTGTGCGTGGTGTCCGTGAGAAGGTGTAGGTGTTGTTCACATTCACATACACGTCCGACAGCATAGTTGTCACAGGAACATTTCAGCTCGTTTAATCATGAACTGTTCTGATGAACCATACAGAGATTTTTTAATATCTCATTGTCTGTTTATAAAAAAAATTATATTTCATAATCCTCCACACCCCTCACGCCCTTGTCAAAGGCTCCGCATTGTGTCTAACGATGAATATTTAACATAGTTAGTATAATTATAGCACAGTTAACATAGCATAGCCTAATTAACAAAATTCCAGAACTGATAATGTTTCCGTCCCTGACTCTGGTATTACTATTATAAGTATTATCAGGTATTGGCCTTATTTTTATTTTTTATTGGTATTATTTTAATAGTTTATTTAAATTGTTACTGGTATTATTTGTTATTATTGAACAGTGATATCAGTAAATGTTCTTCATCAACTTTGCAATGTTTTTTTTTTTATTCTGTTTATTTCTTTCTGATTGGTTTCTTTAAAGGTTCCTTATCTTATAAGTCTTTTAAGAACTTAACATGCTGTTCTCAAACTGTAAACTCCTGTTACGTCTCTCCTCCACCAAATGCATCATTTCAGTGTTTATGGAAATGAGCTACTGCTGAGCCACGCCCCTCCAGATTACAGCAGAGGTAAGCAACAAGTCAGGGGTGGAGCTCTTCTTATATGAGGTCACATACTGTATACTGTATAGGGGAAAAAATCTAAGTGGCTTGTTTAAACCACCGTCAGTACAAAAGAGATGAAAACGCTGGCGATATTACAGTATTTTTCTTTGTACATACACACATCTAAATTTCTAAACACAACTGCGGGTTTTGCATAAGAGGTGCCCTTGAATGAAAGAAATTGAATCTAATGCGAGCGCCTCGCTGTTGGATGCACACATCCACTCGTCCGTTCTCAGGTTACATCCACTCATGTATTCAAAGAGGACGCCTCTGTCCTTCCCGGCATATGTCACCGACCACAATGAGTGGTTTAGAGAATAGTGTCTCGTTACTCCATCTGCCTCCATGTCTGATGGATCAACTATCAAGATCAGGTTGCTTATTCCTTTGGGTTTTTGTCTTTATGGTGTGCTCGAACTGTAATCAACAGCTGTACACAAGACACAAATGATGCTCGTTCTAAGACACACACAAACATTCTCACACACGGCACTGCCAGACGAAAACTTATACACTCTTATATTTCATTGGAATGCCTTTTGCTTTGATTCCGTCCGGAGTCGCATTAATTTTCTCGCCAAGATCTTGTAATTGATGATGTGCTGCGTGAAGCCTTCTCCATCACATCCTCAAGTACTCTCAGCCTCCCTGGAGCACTCGTTCACACTCTGAGCCCAATGAATCCTGGCATCGGCATCTTGGAACAGGCCTGTACTGTCAGGGAAGAAGAAACTCCACAGATGTGATGAGATGGTCGTTCAGGACATTCAGGTCGTCAGCTGACTTCATTTCTTGTGCACATGCTGTAATGTTGCTGAGCCTAGACCTGAACAACACTGTAGATATCAGTTTTAGTTTCCAACCTGCCTGTGGTGTGCGAGGTACAGTACACGTCCTGTCCTGTCCTGCAGGTGTGTGAGTGCCTGGACGTAGCCAGAGGTCCTCAGTAATGTAACTTCCCCTGCAACTGAACCGACACCAATCTGCTTCTTCTATCATCCACTTATTATGCGAGCTGTCTGCTATACACATCCATGTGATTGAGCTGTTACTATAGAAACGAGAACATGTTAGAACATGCGATTTAATACTTTTTAAACCTGTAAATAACACCGTTTGATTTAAATAGGGTGTTGAAAGGCCGTAAGCAAATATGCCACAAAGCTGAATTATTATGGGTCCATTCATATGAGCAGAACTATTAGGAAATCTGGGCGTGTGTGTGAGTGTGTGTGTGTGTGTGATGCCCTTAAGCTTAGGAAATTTCGATATTACCTCAGCTCACACAGCACAAAGCAACACCTTGTGCTGCTCATGAAAAAACACTCCGCTCCTCAGGAACTCTCCTAGTTCTGCTGAAAATCACTCCAGCGCTCGGTTGGGGGTTTCTGGAGTTTTCCCAGCGAAAAAAAAAACACCGAACGTAAGACGTCTAACACTGGCCCGATTCAGTTCATTGTCGTTTGTCCGCTCGGTGCAGATTCCTTTACCTCTTAGATACACATCTTTATACAGTTCCACGCGGGATGGAGGCGAGATAGCTACTAATATCAGATCGGAGTTGCTATCAGGCCGCGCAGGCGGAGAGCTATGTCTATTCACAACGACGGAACCAGCTGGAAAAAATCTACAGTTGGGATTCTGTTACCGATTACGCCGATAACACCGCGGCTATCCAGGCCTACAAAATGTGAAGGAATAAAAATCGAGCAGCTCGACTAATCACCTTCCAGGAGACAACATACTGTATATAATGATATATAATGATATATAATGATATATACTGTATATACACACAGCTCTGGAATAAAAATAAGAGAGTAATTTACTGGAGAAAACTTCTGGAATGTCATCAAGAGGAAGATGGAGGGTCACAAACCAACAAGCAAAGCTGAGCTGAGTGGTGTAAAGTCACCCAACAGCAATGTGGGAAACCAAAACACATGAAAACTGTAACTGCATATCAGCGTTATTATTCCTCCAAAATACTGATTTATTCATGTTATTTAGCCAAAGCATTAACACAGTTTGTTTACATTTTGTTTTATTTGATTATTAAAGCTCTGCAAATACTACATGATCTTGGCTTATTCTGATGTGTTGTGATGATGTCATTTCCTTTAAATATACACTCTAAGTATCAATAGCTATATTTAGAATTTAGCAGAAATATTGTCAAAAGTTCACAAAAAAATTAAACAAAACTGTTTATCTCACCAACACATGCACCTGTAAGAAATGTTTTTTTTTAAACTGAAGCAACACAGATCCGTGTCTTCAAAACTACGCATGGTTTAATGACGATAAAAAAATATCTATGTGCTTATACAGTATATGAAGCCTTGCCGGTGTGTATTAACTGGGAGGCTTCAGACATCACACTGAAGCAAAAACTACAACTCTTAAAATAATTTTTTTTAAAATTCTTCTTCTTCTTCTTCTTCCGTATGAAAGTTCGGCGCGTAACTAGTCCCGCACCGTTTGTCGTAGACCCATGAGTGAGGAAATAATAATGCGGCCTAATCGGGGAAATGGGGTGCTATGACTTTTCTACGGGGGCGGCCGAAAAAATCCCATTGACTTAACATTGAGGCCAACTTTGACGGATTGAGGCGCAGAGAAGGAATTTTGTAGAAATGTGCAATTTACCAGATTTGAAGAGGTTTGCACCCTGTGTCAGGAGATACCCCGCAGAAGGGTATAAGTTTTACCCCCGGGGCAGGAGAGGTCCCCAAAGTTGCCCCATTGCAACTCATCCGGGAATTGCGGCTCATCCGGGAATGGGGTGCTATGACTATTCTAGGGGGTTGGACTTAACATTGATGTAACTGTGGAACCAAGTGTCATAGAGACACGGGGGAAAGCCCATTTAACTCAGGCAACCAATCACTCTTTAGCATTTATCGTCATGCTCATATGCCACGCCGCCTAGCAACCTCATTAGCATGCTGTTAGCATGATGCTAACACGATTAGCATTTTGCTAGCATGATGCTAACGATTTTAGCATGTCGCTAGCATTATGCTAATTACATCAGCACCTCGCTAGCATGATGCTAACGTTATTAGCATGTCGCTAGCATTATGCTAACTATATTAGCTTTTTGCGCTTAATATGCTTAGCATGTTGGTAGCATCATGTTAACCTGCCACGGCAAGCACCACTCACATTTTCTTCAGGAAATGTACCTCTCTAGTTATTATTATTATTACTAATTGGTCATAGAAACAATCGAAAACATCCAGTGAAACGTGATTATGTGTACAGTATCTGTGCTATTTCTTTGCCTGTGTGAGTCTTTATTATTATATTTTTTAACTCAGTCATGTTTGTACAGTTGGTTAAAATGAAATAAAATTCAGTTCCTCAGGATACGTCACTCTGTACTGCACAGTCCTGAGTCCTAGATATGTTTTTTTTTTTTTAACTAAACAAAGCAGCAAAACAAATAATAGCTTAAAAAAAAAAAAAAAGCTAATGGTTTTAAGGGCTACAAAAATAAAGAAATAAAAATAAACCAGTGCATTGTTCATATTCATGGCAAAGAAACTCACACGTCCTGTGTTGCCACTTTTACACCTAATTTTGGAACGCGGTTGTGAGCGGAAAATTACTGAGTGCCTTAAGGGACGTACTGTAGAGGGAGGAAAAATATGAAACTTAAGAAAGATATGAGCGAGTGTGTATCTGGGTTAGTGTGAGAGTCATTGCTAGAAGACATGAGCTCTCTGATTGTGATGAAATGAAGTTACAGAATAATAATAATAATAATAATAATAATAATAAAAGAACAAGCCTCTGTGTGAGGATAAGAAGACAAGAATACACCTTGTATGTGATCGCAGAACACAGACGGGACTTGAATTGTGTTTTTAGTCCAGTTTAACATGATAGATTTTTGTTTTATTCACTGCATTTTAAACTGTGTGTGATAAAAAAAAACAAATAATAACATTTGAATTGTGTATTAATTGTGCCACATACTGTAGACTGTAAAAGCTTCCGAACTCGCCTGTTGGACTGTAGAAGGACGAGACCGAGGAGAGAGAAGAAACAAACCGACCGTAGTCGAAACTAAATGATAAGGTGAAAAAACACGTGTCCTGGGACAGGAAGAGAAATCAACTCCCTGTATGTGAGAACACGATGTACGGGGTGTAGATTATATCGGCGGAGACGTTGGTGTATAAAATGGAACGATGAGAGAGAGACAGAGGTCACCTTGAAATCTGCACGCTCCAAGTTTCATCAAACCGTTGTTACTTTGCTCTTAGACACTGAATGACTTACTTGTCTTTATAGTTTATCAGGATTTCCACCACAGTGTGTGTGTGAGTGTGTGTGTGTAACCGACTTCAAAGAATAGACAGTATGATGAAGTCAACACATGAAAAGTGTGTCTAATGTCTAATGTTAAGACCTAGCGCACGAATTCCTATGGGTTAAGTGTGATTAAGGAGAAATGCGCGCGCACCGCAGTGACCCTGTTTCAACACGGATCATGAACTTAAAGAAAGAGAAACAGGGACTTTCCCTCTTTTTCTTTTTGTTTTCTTTTGAAGGCCTTTAAATTCCTTTAGGCAACACATGACCGTGACCTGTCGAACATCCTGCAGATTCAAACCCATGTTTTTCCCCCCAGTGCTGCAGGCGAGTCTGCATCTTTGTACCGTAAATGGCTCGGTACTGTATGTCCCTGTTACCTTACAGCCGTGGTTCTCAAAGTGTGCGGAATACAGACATGACAGGTGAGGCGCAATGAACGGGAGGGAATTAGTGGAAAATAATAGGAAAGTACCTATTCTAATTCATGCCTTTCTTTATTGACAATAAAGATCGGACACTCGAAACTAAACAATCACACGCAAAGAAATGGATCATTAACACAAGTAAATTAAAATAACATCAGAGAAAAAGTGGAACCGTAGTGCAACAATAACGGTTTAACGTCGGCATGTTAATCGCAGAGGAACAATATATAAGGAAACATTCGGTATTAAATATGTAATTTCATTTATTCTGATGTTTCTGTATTTTTGTTAAAAATTTATATTTTATCAGTCAGTACTAGTCTGGCATTTCTAGTTTCCAGTGTGGCAACCAAGTTGTTTTTTGATCCTTCAAGCGCTGAACAAAAGGGAAGATCAATATCGTTCTACGCTTTTTGTTGGTGTGCGGCGTTTTGCGATGATCCCTAAATCATTCGTTGCGCCGTAGAGAATAACGATGTTTATGCTTTTAAACAAGTATAATTTAAGGCGGATGTAGCTTAAAGACAATAGAGAGGAAATATGTGTAGGTATCTTATTTGCGGGTTTACAGTATTTACGCAGCTATTGAATTCGGAGATGCGAATATCAAACTAACTTTACCGCGGACACAAACCGGGTCAGTAGCGT
>JAQQZT010000001.1:32718417-32736514 GCA_030068275.1 Clarias platycephalus
TATTCTGTGTGAGCACCGTTATTATCTATCACGGCCTCAATCCTCCCGGGCCTGGACTTCACCAGAGCTGCACATGTATAAAGTGCTATATATAATGCAACATGTTATTTAGATATAAAATGTTATATATACAAGGCATGAATATTTTAATTTGAAAACTAAGAGCTTTAAGATGAACCCTTTCCCACTTAACACCCATTATCCATTTCTTTTCCAGCTATTATTTACTTTTGATTTGGCAAAATAAAAATTAAAAAAAATCTCATTTTAAAGTCCAAGGGCTCCAAATTGGAAGAATTTTGTCATAACTTCCTCATTCAATATGATTTGCACACTTTCAAGCAACAACAGTGCAAATGGTGTTCATTTTATCACTTGTAGAAATTTATTATTTTTCAATGAGACGAATTCTCTTCTGTTTTATTCCCCTTAATGCTACAGTATTTTGCCATGAATTAGTTTTTTTTTTTTTTTTTTAATAAATTTTTAAATACAGTACATCATCCATCCATCTAGCAACCGCTGTAGTCCAACTAGGGAGCGGAGTGCCCTCCATGGTGCATGATCTCCATTGTGGATATTTTCCTCTTTGTTTTTCCTTTCCTGGCCTTGGCTCCATATGTTAATATCCCAGTGTAAAACCTTATGTTTGGATTACATTACATTGTCTTCTAATGCTCGGGTCAGATCCAGAAGGACTTTAAATTAAGCATGAGAATGGAGTTACATACGTATTGTATACGGGCTGGTGATCCCTTGACACGGTGGTGCATTAAAATGTTTCACATCCAGAGGCTGTAGGGGCAAAAAACTTGCCCTTTGAATACCATTTATCAGCATTATTTTAAATATAAATAAAAAGTGTCAGCTCTCAGGAGACTGAAAGCTGATGCATGACTTCAGGAGGAATTTGAAGAGGTGAACTGTTACCACATGGTGAGGACGTGCAGCCCATAGTGGTGGTTGTGATTTAAAGACACACCATACACACACACACACACACCGTACACACACACTATACACTCATACAGACCCAGACAACAGGTGAAGAGATGAGGACATGCTGTACAATGACAAGGACACGGATTATAGATGACTATTAATCCACAGCGCGGTCTCTTGATCACTGATGAATCATAGCAGTGTGATTAAGATGCTTTTCTTGTGCATGAGCGCCATCTTCTGTTCTTCTTCATATCTTCTTTTTCTTCCCTCTGTCTCTGGAGAATTACTGAGAGATCCTTGAATATAAGCATGAGTCTGTATCTGACTGTATTGAGGGAGTTTGTAGTGCTCAGTCTTGTCGCCTTGTGCCTTCGCTTGCATGTTCTCCCCGTGCTTGATGGGTTTCCTCCAGTTACTCCGGTTTCCTCCCACAGTCTAAGAACACGCAGCTTAGATTCATTGGCTTTCCCAAACTGTGTGATAGATGGATGGATGGATGGTACATGTGTAAGTGTATATTTTTCTTTTTATAATGCCTCCTCATCGACAGGCACATGATGTGAACAGAAGCGCTGCTCACCAACAGGTAAGGAATGAAGAATGGCCCCTGAAAGCTGACACTTTTTATTTTTATATAAAATAATGGTGATAAATGTTATTTAAAGGGGCCCCTTTGCCCCCACAGCCTCTGGATATGAACAGCTGTTTCTTGACAAATTGTTGTCCTGGAAGACAAACATTGACACGGGGTTTGTTTTTTCTTTTCTTTTTTTGGGCTAGGAGATCCAGAAGCAGCTTGACAAGCGAGAAATAAAAAATGAGTCGGCTTACATCATGTCTGACCAATAATACATTTTGACAATTTTTTTTTAATATACTGTATGTAACTTTATGTTTCCTTCATATCACGGCCAGCAGAGGGCGCTGGTCCAGCATAAAATGTTTCATCAATGCATTAAAAGTACTACAAATGTCCAGTTTCTTCATATGAATTAATCAAGTTTGTGCCTATTTTACAATAGAGCTAAAACATTGAGTTAACTTGAAAAGTATTGTAGCAATTTGATATTAATTAAACTTTTATTTAGGTAATTAGGGGCGGCTCAGTGCTAGGTTTCTCGTTTATCATAGGGCAGGCTGGGGTTTGACTGCCGGTCCCAATACCAAGCTGGATAAAATGGGAGGGTTGCATCAGGAATTGCCTTATTCTGCATCCGCTTTATCCTGTATACAGGCCTGGGGTCTATCACAGGGGGGGGGCGGGGGGTAACCTCGTGCTATAAGTCTCCTGGGATAGGATCCAAGCCCCGCGACCCTGAGTGAGTGAGTGAGTGAGTGATTGATTGTATCAGAACTGCACAGACTCCAGTCTGGTCTTTCTGTCCTCGAGTGTTTGCATCTTGAGCTAAACTCTCTGTACTGTATTTGCATTAATAATCCTGCCTCCTCCAGAGTGATCCTGACGTACTGTAGATAGATGCCATGAAGGAAAGTTCCATCACCAAGGAAAGAATTCCGTGTTCATCCACTTTAGCTGAGGTCTTCAAGGGCTTTTGATATCCCTGAGCTCATGAATGCATTCCTTGTCTTTAAAAAATGTGTGGATTTGGCCACTCCTAAGGGATCTGCGCTCTCTCTCTCTCTCTCTCTCTCTCTCTCTCTCTCTCTGAACTGCATACTGAGATTTCACATGTTTTCAGCATCTACGAAATTACAAATTCAATACTTGGGATCTCATTCATTAGTCATGAAATAAATAAATAAATGCGCACAAATGGCTATCAGACTGCTTATCCGTCAGCTGTCCAATTATTTTTGAGCCTGTGAAACTGCTGGGACCAAAGCTCTTGAATTACAGCTGAAAGTCTACACTTCTGCTTCAATTCACATTCCTCGTGGTGGTGTACAGAGGCTTCCAAGCTTTAATTTTCTCAATCTTTACATTTTTTATCAGTCTCAATGCATGTTTTATTATTATTTAAGGTGGTTAAGAGCAGGATATGAGCTAAACATAATAATAACTTCAAACAGGAAATAACATCTCAGCTGATTAATTGGAGCCATTATCAGAGACACGCGTTTCAATTTGTCCCTTTACCTCTTTACATAACACCTTATTTACATAGAATTACAAGAAATCTGAATTCGGGTGTTTGGTCAAATGTTACATAATTATAAACAGTCCTCTTAATTAGTTAACTTCAAAAGTTTTCTCTTTGCATTTCTAGTTGTACTTTCACATTTGTGTTTAAGAATCAAAGTACTGAGCTTGTATGAGCTCACAGGAGACTTTTTCATAGTAAATCTCCCTCTCTCTGTTTCTCTCTCTCTCTTAACGGTCAGCAAAATTCCCTCTTTAAATGCTACACACCTCTGTGATTATGTAACGCAACGCCATGCAGAAATGTAGTGAAGTGAAAGTACTGAAATTTTCCAGGACAATATAGTGGAGTAAAAGTATGAAGTATCTTCTAGTATCTTTAAAACTGCTCAAGGTAGGTACAGACATACCAGGGGTCGCCACAGCAGACCATCTGACCTGCTTTGGCACATGTAGTAGGTGAGACACACCCTGGACGGGATGCTGATCCATCTCGGGGCACATAAGCACAGACTCACTCACAGCCTATAGGGGCAATTTGGAAACGGTAATTGCATGTGTTTGGACTGTGGGAGGAAACCGGAGGAAATCCACCAAGCACATGGAGAATGTGTAAACTTCCCGCGTACAGACCCAAGGCGGAATTCAAACCTTCGACCCTGCAGGTGCGACGCTGCAAACCAAAACTAAATGAAGAAAACAGATCAGAACTTAAACAGTAAATCAGAACAGGAACCCAAACAGAAACAATGAAACAAACTGAAACTCTTCAGAAACTAAATTATAAAGCACAAGACGATGAGTGACAACATAAAGTCCCGAAAACAGAAAGAGGACAAAAACGTCGTAGTCCAGTGGGGCGCACCTGTAGACGTGCACCACTAGGGGGCAACCCTGAAAAATCCCTGCAAATGTATAAAAATCAGTTGAAATCCCAGTCAACACATTAACATATCATTCTACAGAAAAATACATTTAGTGTACATTTAATCAAAGTCAATTCCAGCAAGCAGGACATTCGTGTAGATAATGAAAATAATATTCCTGTGGTGTAGTCCTGCGGTTAACAGGATTGCTAGCATGCTAACATGGACAAGCTAGTCAGTTACTCTCAAAATTGTAATGTTGATTTTGGTTTAAAACATGCTTTGTTAAAATGTATTTGGTTTAAATTTTTTTCCTGGTAATTCAGTGAGTTTGGGTCGTTTCTGTAGTTCCTCAGGCTTTAGTTCGTGGAAATTAGCATAGCTCCCATTCAAATCAGCGCCGCTCAGACCTGCAGCTTTTCCCTAAAAGGCAACAGACAAGCTTTGCCTTACCTTTTTGGGGTCGGTAAACAAAAACTAAGGCTTGTCAGTATTTTCATTGCAAATGCGAACTGCCTTGCAGGCAGCAAAGAGCTTTTAAAGGTAAACAAGCTACAAGCTTAATGTCTTCCTAAAGTAGCAAAATGAAATGTTTAACCTTAGACGAAGGTTGCGGTCTACAGTGGAACATTTCACTCACGTCCCATCAAGGTTTTGTTTTCCATCACCGATAAAAAAAGTGCCCTGAAGCTTCCAGTTACGCTCAGGCAAAGTTTAAAACACAGTCAGTAACTATTGCTATCAGTTTATAGCTACAAGTTTCATCTTGTGCAACAACGTAGTTCCTGTATCACTTATGTTACAGCAGCTGCAAACTATTGTTCTCTCACTGGTTTATGGGTTTTGTTGGCGAACCAAGAAAGATTTTGTTTCGCCAACAAAACCCATAAACCATGCACATTAGAGACTCCTTCTGTAACATTTCAAACACTTCAGAATCACATCTTAGAATCCGTTCAGACGGCGTGACCTCAATACGAACCCCTGTGCATGTTGTTGCTATAGAAACAATAAAGTATAGGCTAATATAAACCATTTAGCTGGAACTATTGTCTAATAGAAAATGGATCTAAACCTTCTGTCTAATTAGAAGGAAAAAACAAATATATATATACAGTGTTCCGAGACCCTTTGCTCTTCCCCTTCCGCTGATCCATTTTGCAGAAGCCGTCTGTCCAGAGCAATTAATCAGAAAGCAGGTGAGAGGAGAAATCGAAGTGAGACGTGCTTCATCCATGCAACGTTCTCGATTCTGCTTGGTAACTGATCCTACTCGCAAAGAAATCAATAATGCAGGTGGTAGAGATGCAAAGCCCCGTGACGGCCTCTGAAAGAAGTCAGCATGGCCTGGTGTCGGGTGTCTCCGCGTTTCTGAGTCTCATTCATTTCCCTTTTTTTTTTCTTTTTCCTTTTTGAGGAACTTCGAGTTCGGACGACTCATCATGCAATTGTCAAGATAAATATACTCCGAACATGAAGTAAGTCTGATGACTCAGCAGGTTTGGTAAGCATATCGCTTTATAAACCATCCAGTTCTAAGCTGGCTTCGCTTCTCTTTTCCAATGCCTGGGAAGTGGGTTTGGATTTCAGTTGTGCTAATTATGCTACATACAGTATCTTGGGCATGACATGTGCTACAGTAGCATGGGCAATGTCATGACCTAATGTTGTGTCTTTGGGTTTTCCCAGGAGGAATTGATGGATGTCGAAGGGTTGCGCTAATGTCAATTTGACAACATTATGGATATTGGGTTGCTTTGGAAAGTTTGATAAAATGGCGTAGAAACAACGTTGAATACATGTTAACGAGATAATGTCGAACGTATGCATCTAACACAATGTTGCGAAATTTACCGTAATGCCAGTAATAGAATGAAACCAATGACATCCGATGTTTATGGGTCCTTTACATATAAATAAAAACATTTATATGTTTTGTCCCAACAGTTTTAAAATCCGTACACGCACTGGATTGCATACAGTATGACTGGCCTCTCTTGCAGCCGACTATGTTTTTTTTTCTTCACCGCGAACGCATGTTTTACATGTCAAATCCACTGGGAAGAGGCCACTTACAAAAATATGGAAAACTCCATTCCAAACGAAGAGCATTTTCAAGACCAGGACACACATGACCTCTGCATGAACTGTACATCTCGGCTGTTTTATTAACTACAGGAAACCTCGGAGTATTACGGACACATAACAATTGAGCCGAATACACACCTACAGGTGTCACATGCACGATTAATCCCACTGCATACACAGCGCTGATCATTTCGGAAATCATTTACATTTCTTTGATTTACATTTACATCATGTGGCAGGTGCTTGTGCTTTGAAGTCTCTGACAAAAAAAAAAAAAAAATGACTTACTCCGTGTTGGTACTATACAAATCAGGAAGTGCCAAAAAAAGCCCTGCTCAAGATTAGTCAGTATTTGGGGGGGAAAAAAAACAAAAACGTAAGATTTATGAATATCCAGCAATCTCTTAAAATAAAGCCAGTGCTGGAGATCATTTGATACGCTCTGATTTTGTGCGCTGGTTGTGTAATGAGTGTGTTTGCATCACTTTGTTGCTTCGAACAACACTATCATTAAAAGATGTCCTACTTGTGCACACACACCTGCCATCACCAAATACACATGCTTTTGTGTGTTTCTTCATATACACAATAACGTCCCATATTACAATTGTCTAGACTTGGTCAATGGGACAACTGGAGATGAGACAGAAACAATACGTTAGGGCAGCAAAAGACTGGACGGTCTGTACATCCTCAGCTGTAAAGCTCTTCCTGACTCATGAGTGGGTTTTAAAAAAGTGAACTTCGAAGCAGACACGGTCAGTGAGGCCTCACCCCAAACACAATTCATTAAAGCAGAAGGTCTCCTCCCCTTCCTTGCTCTTGTACAGCAGGATCTCATCTCATTTCTCACACCGCCCGGACCTGAGGCAGGACACAAATCTACTGTACGACAGGTGCATCTGCAGCTTGCTGAGGTTTGTAAAGTCATTCTCTTTGGTCACGATCTGCATATAGTTTGGATCTCATATGCGATTTTGGGAGTACTCCAAGTCACTCTTGTGTTCTTCCTCCAGGCCACTTGTACGCTTGATAGAGGCTGCGGGGCAGGCGGCACGACCGGTAACATGACCCAGATCTCAGAGGAGGACCTGGCGGACCTCAGGGACGCCTTCGACAAAATCGGTCAGTCTGTCTATGAAAGTCTAAACTATCTCTTAAAACTTAAAAAATCTTAATGTTTGGTGCAAAACGCGATAAAGTTAAAGAAATTATCGAAATTAATGCACGTCTGTCATATTTGCCATCAAGTTCTTGAATGATGTAAGAAACATCAGCGTCAGTCTTAAGTCACTGTCTGTTCATTTTCAGTGCAGTGTTTGTGAATGTGCCTTAAGCACTCAATAGTGGTACGTGTAAGATGACCTTTACTAAGGAGAACGGCATTTGTGTAACAAATTGGCAAATGAAAATAAATCCTTTAAGAAGACTGATTTGCTTCTCTTGCCTTTCGCTCCCTCTGCACAGACCTCGACAAGAGCGGGTTTGTCAACGACTACGAGCTGCATGAGCTCTTTCAGGAGGCCAGCCTGAATTTACCAGCTTACAAGGTGCGAGAGATCGCAGAGAGGTTCATTGCCGGCGACACCAACAAGGACCAGAAGATAAGCTTTGAAGAGTTTGTGGGGGTATGGATAATCTATGTACTGTTGTCTGTTGGTGATATTAGCTGCTCACATGTTAATCCACAGCTTTGATGAAAGGGATCAGGATGCCTTCAAGGGGTGTTCATGACTTTTGATCAAATTGTTTTTTTTTTGTTTTTTTTTATCCCACAGATATACCAAGACATAAAAAGTAAGGACATAAGAGAAACATTTCGCAGGACCATCACCAGGAAGGATGGGATCTGCTCGTTTGGAGGAACATCTGGAAGCTCCAGCCAAGGAACCCAGCACTCGTATTCCGGTGGGCTAATTACTGTTGTCTAGATCATTCTGGGCTGTGATCAGAGCTGACTTGCGTACCCAGTAACCTTTTGATGCCAGAACTAAGTAACTGATGAGCGTGGAGTTTGAATAAAACAGAGGCTTGTCTTAGTTGAGTATGAGTTAGAGCAAGAAGCAGGATTGCATCCAATGATAAAATTATTTCTAGCTATTTATTTATTTATTTATTTATTTATTTATTTTCTTACCCTTTGGTAAGCTGTAGAGTAAGTGCTTGTGCTTAAAGATGGTTGTCTAGATGCTATTGAAAACCCATGTCGGTTTTACTCAAGAATAATCAGCCTAACCAGTGAATCTGCATAACATACTGTACACAGTATAACAATTGCCCTAACTTTTTTCGAATTAAGTCAGAAGCTGAATACAGCCCTTTCTTCTTTGGTGCACCAAATTTGATTACTGCCATTGATGTACTTGCATGCGTAGTTCTCTGAGGGTGTTCTGTCACGTGCCCGTAGCTCTGGCTGAAACTTGAGCCAGTTGCTTGAATGAAGTCCTTTTATGGTCGTTGGTTGCGCACAATTCCCATTGGTAATCTGATCCCGCTGCTTCTATTGCTTACGTCTTATCTGTAAAACTGGCCCGCAGATGAAGAGACAGTGGCCTTCGTCAACTGGATCAATAAGGCCTTGGCAAATGACCCAGACTGCCAACACATCATCCCCATGGACCCGAATACCGACAGTCTGTTCACATCTGTCAAGGATGGAATACTTCTCTGGTGAGATGATACCAGCTTTTTTTTTTTCTGGTATATCAGGGGTGTCAAACTCATTTTAGGTAACAGGCCACATTACACTCGGTCCAATGTCAAGTGGGCCAAATAAAAAAAAATCGATTGGCTTGATTAAACCCAAGTGACTTGCACGAGTAAGTACTCACGTCTACATATATAGTATTGGGTTACACACTGGAACCAAAACGGCTGCAGTGAGAAGGAACCTACAGAAAAAAAATATTCCATAATACTGAAGTTAATACTGAAATATAAAAGCTTTCTGACTCTCAGGTTGCTTAGTGCTTAGCACTATCACCTCACACCTCCAGAGTTTGGGATTTCAATCTCTCATCTTCACTCTGTTTGCATGGGTTTCCACCCACACTCCAAAGACACACAGTGTAGAAGATTGAGTGTACTGTATGTGCCTGTGCCCGGCGATGAGTCGCCACCCCATCTGCGTTGTACTCTATCTTGTGCTTTAAGTTTCCTTTAATTTTGGCTTATTGCTCTTGGTTACCAAAGTCAAGTTTAATTAGATTTAATTCATTTAACTGTAACATGATTTTATTCGCATGTTCGTCAAGAGATCTGTGGAGCTCGATCGCTATTTTCTCCTGATAGTTTGTATTGTTTGTTGCTTTGCTTGCAGCAAAATGGTCAACCACTCCCAGAAGGACACGATCGACGAAAGGGTCATCAACACAAAAAAACGCAGCATGTTCAACATGACTGTAAGCACCTACTCTTCATATACGATAAATCTCCCAGCAGGAAGCCAAACGCTGGTGAAATAGTTCTAACCGTGTTGTGACAGCATTTTTTTTGAAAGTTAGAATGACTTTGAGATAACGTTGAACGGATGACCACGAAGTTACATATACAACCTCAAATGAACAATATTTGAATTATTTGTAGCATTTAATTAGATTAACATCCATTCGCACAACATCCGATCACATCCACGGTCCTAACAGGGTTTAGAATTCCGATTGGATATTGGGACGGACGCAACAGCTTCCCGCACACAGTGTGTGTCTTTTATGTCACGCATCTCTTAGTGTCGAAATGTTCCCTCTGGTTCATTTTCTTTCAGAAATTGAGGTGAGCTCTACAGTGAGCTCCCAAATTACTCTACTGTGATACGACGGTACGATACGGTGCTTGTACAGAGTCCGAACTGCGCCACGTCCGGTTCGACAGGACAGATCTCAGACATTTTTACCCTTTCCAATTCAATATTCCAATTAATTGGTATTTTTTTGTAGCATTCATTGTTTTATATATATGCATTTACTAGCACCAACAGCATGCCCCCTAGTGGTCCAGCGGTAAACATGCAGTGCTTTCAATGCAGACACCAGAGTTTGAATCCCAATCTGGCCGTTGGTTCATTTCTATTTATAAATTAGTTTTTGCACAAGTGTGTTGAGAGCATTCGATCAACGGTCCCATTACCATGTAGAATATAAAAATTAAAATTCTCAGAAACAAACTAATACCAATTTTGTTCCAGCATCTGTAACGTTAATTTAAACGTTAGCTAAGTCTAGCCACCCCCTCTGGTAGCTACAGCTACAGTTAATGTCTTATTAATATGCATAAGTAGTGCTTGTAAAATACCACTTCTACAGTGTTTGGGCGCATTGTTGTTGCTAACTCCTAACTTGTTTAGTACGTGAGCTTCAGCCGGTTCAGTAGCGTGAGTATCACTGTTGTTGTGCCTGGAGAAGTACTTGGCCTACTTCCCAGACCCTGCGAAGTTGTAATAACGCAGTTTTCCTGTAAAGCACTCGAGTTATGAAGGAGGACAGAGTGACGGATTGTTGAATTCCAATCCAAGGGATTTGTAGTCAGCGCTCGCTGCAAATGTGCCAGCAAGCACATTTCCCTGGAAAATGAAGACGTCCCTGGATCCCTGGCAGAATCTTTCTGTCTGCATATATCGCTGTTCACCGGGCGACAGAGCCGTGCTGATGTACGCGAGTCACTTTGTGCCAGTACAGCAGCAAAGTAGCAAGACATACCGGGCTCGCGTCCAAAATGGTCTCTCCGTGCTTGGCTGGGTCAAAATACGACACAGCCATATTGCTGCTCTCAAATCCAGCTCTATGTGCTAAAGGCCAGCCGACACTCCATCTTTTTTTCCTAAGCTTTCGATTTCGCTGTGGGTAGGTGAAGAATGAAGCAGAGCCAGGCTGATCTCCAGGCCAGGTCTCAGGGAACTCAAGGCTCTGATTGATGCTAAACATAGACCAAAAAGAAATCAGGCTTTGTCGAGCTAAATCTGGGCAGCATTCCTCAGACATCACTTTAGACATGCAAGATGATATGTCCTAGGAAAGGAGCTATACAGTATATTAGATAGATGATAGTGTGATGAATACACACTTGAGGGTTTGCTGTTAGAACTATACTTATGCAAACTTTTTATACATTCTGTCTGGCTTTTAAAGCGGAAAAATGTCAAGATTGGCCAAATAGTTTAGTCTGTTCCAATGAGTTGCTCATGGATTTTCTTTCGGGCATGTGGCGTTTTCCAGACCTTCTGTTTAGTGGCTTCTACTGCTTTCAGAAGATTTTGTGGTGCTGATGTATACAGTATGTAGATTATGAATAACCCATCATTATGATCCCCCCCCCCCCCCCCTCCCCCATGACTTCTGCTTACACCATCATTTATAAAAACCTCATTCGTTTGAAAAAAAAAAAAATCAACCATAACAATGTATTATTTTATTTATTAAATTTTTTACCCAATTCTATTTGTCTTTCTTGTCTTCTAGGAGAACTTGATACTGGCTCTTAACTCCGCCTCGGCCATCGGATGTATGGTGGTCAACATGGATGCTCAGGACATGATTGCTGGAACACCTCACCTGGTGCTCGGGCTGCTCTGGCAGATCATTAAAATCGGCCTGTTTGCTAACATCGAGCTCGCGAGCAACGAAGGTCAGACATTAACATTATAGTCCGGTGACTATTATAGTTACTGTGACATCCATCTAGTTTGAAACCGAAGGTTAGTGGTTAGGATGTTGCCGGTAGAAAAGAGAAGTTTAATGCGGCATAACGGTGACGAAATACATCAAGCACTTCGCATTCCTCTGTGTCAAAAGGAAAAATTCAAAATATCTGGACTAAAGGATGTATTCTGTTCCTAAACCAAAACCCTCCCACTCCTCATGTAAATAGGTTTGTTTTAAATACAATTACCTGAAGGCATCTACTTTTCTGAAAGTGTAACAGTAAGCAAAATTGTTAATTGTGTATTATTATTATTATCACTCATCGTCTATACCGCTGTATCCTGAGTCGCCAATTAGCCTGATCTGGATGTGGGACTGTGGGAGGAAACCCAGCAATCACAGGGAGAACAAACTGGATAATTTGCGTTATAACTGGATAAAGGCTAATTGGCGTTCCCAAATTGGCAGTAGTGTGTGAGTGTGTGTGGCCTCCCATGGATTGGCACCTCGTCCAGGGTGTACCCCGTCTCATGGGTGACTCAGGATACAGCGGTATAGACAATGAGTGAGTGATAATAATAATAATACACAAGTTTTCTTTATACTCAGATTTCTGATTTCTAACATCAAGGTTATGTCGAAGAGTGGGGGGGGGGGGGGGATGGGAGCATTAAAATTTAGAAAATTTGCACATTGAACATTTAAACCCCAAAGTGCTACTGGTCCAATTTTCTGAATACGAACTAAAAGAAAAAAAAATAAATTAAGTTTTTGTGATTGACTTAATGATCCAAAAACATTGGTTTTACAGTAGATCATGGATTCTTTTTAACACAGAAACGGCATTTCATTGATCTCAGTGATATGTTTGTAGCTACGCTTGTAACTATGCCTGTCTGTGCAGCTCTGATCGCGCTCCTTGGTGAGGGTGAAGATTTGGAGACTCTGTTGTCGCTGTCGCCCGAGGAGCTGCTGCTGCGCTGGGTGAACTATCACCTCAAAGCCGCTGGAGAGAAACCAATAAAAAACTTCACAGAAGACATCAAGGTAGCATCACCGTGCACTTTTCTCAAACAAAATGTCTTTTGGGGTTATTGTTGGTTGGCAAAAACGTTGCGGTGACGTGAATTATGACGGTAATGTTACAGATGTTGGACTGATGTTGACATTGGGTTGTTTTTGAAAGTTAGAATGAAATGAAATGAAATGATGTCAGAACTACGTGGACAGCTAGACGATGAGCTAATGTTGTAAGAAATGGTGCACAAACAACTTTAAAGTTTCATCTTTAAATTAACCTTTAACTTTTTAGTAGATGTTAATCCACTAAAAAGTTAAAGGTTAATTTAAAGTTGAAACATTAAAGTTTCAACTTTCGTTTCCAAATAAAGGTTAGTTTACTTAATTACTGTTAATTTAGTTGTTTTAAGGTTGTATCAAAAACGTTTAGGGGTTTTTCATCGAAGGTCATGGCGATGTCATTACAGCTATATTACGACATTAAATATTCCCACATTAAATGTTCGACCTCCTGCTTCCCGTGTCGCTACATTTCTTAATTATCAATAGTTACTTTCTACATACTGTCATGATCTATTCTTTTGCTTCCATTAATTAGCAGGTAATTAAACATATAGTTACATAGAGCATTACGCTGTCTATATTAAAACAGAGGGATGATACCGATGTGTGTAGCAATGCGTTAATCACAGCTCTAGTATTCAGTAAGATGTTCAGTACCCGTTTCTCGTATGGGTTTCTCTTGCAGGACTCCAAGGCCTACTTCCACTTACTGAACGAGATCTCTCCCAGAGGAGACACCGACCCTGGGATCCCCATCATCATCGACATGTCTGGCTTAAACGTGAGTCCGTCTATAGCCTTTCGTTACAGCAAATAGAGACCTCAGAGAGGGACCCGATGAACAGGAGCAGGAATGTGCAGCAAGTATCGTAAAGCAAGTAGAAAAGTGAAAGTAAAGTAAAAAAAATGAAAAAAAGAGAGAAAGGGGTTACATGAGGACAAGCTGAAATGGGTTCAAAGTTAAGCGGGTTAGCGAGAGATCTATAAAATCTGGCAGCCAGGTAATGAAGAAGCACTACCTCATCTTACATTCCTCACACTCGGGTCAGTGATTAACCTGCGTGCAAGTTTTCTCCAGACTCTAAGATGCAGCTGGGCGATGCACATGCCTTGAATAAAAAGAGCAAACATTGTCCCAAACACGATATCTCACCGAGCTAGCCATCTCAGAGCTTATGCAGTACCGTGTGTACAGACTTTAGGCCTAGACTTGAGTGTAAACGATTCCCAGCGTCACAAGCATGTTGCGAAAATAGATTCCAGATGTAGATTTCGAACTCTAATGCATGAGCCAGTGCTGATGGAAAACTCCCTGAGACGACATAATCCAGAAACCTCGAGACTCTAAGGGTGCTTGCGCTCATAAATCCTAACAGTACACAGATCACGGATCAGGTTTAGACGAGGGACGATTAATAGGTGTGGAAACGAGAATAAGATAAATCTTATTGGTGTGATTTCCGACCGCAGGAGGAAGATAACCTAAAGAGGGCGGAGCTTATGCTGAAACAAGCGGCTCGGATCGATTGCCGTCAGTTTGTCTCGCCTCAGGACGTGGTGAACGGGAATCAAAAGCTCAACATCGCCTACGTCGCCAACCTGTTCAACATGTACCCGGCCCTAAAAAAGCCAGGCACCGAAAATGGCATTGACGTCAGCATGATCGAGGGTGAGTCGCAGCATGCTAAGGCTAACAATGGCTAACCGGGCTATTTCTATACGTTCTATTCTTCGCGCAGTTTAAAGCAATACATTAAACCCCCTCCTGATAGCAGGTGTGTAAATAAACCAGCATTTTTTTCATGCAACGTTCTTAAACATGACCTGTCTGTCCAGGCAGAATTTGTCACAGCATCACACAAAAATGGCTGAACAGAATTGAACGAACCAGTCCTTCTGTGTTTCCCTGAAGTTCAATCTGCACCATAAATGAAATCACAATGCTGAGTTTAAAGGAAGTTATGAGCATTACAGTATGTTCCACATTACACATCACAGCATCTTGCGTTGTTTTTTTTTTGTTTTGTTTTATAATGCACGAGCTGACACAATCCGCAATACACAGACACGACCGCGCGGATCGTCATGGCTTACCCCAAGGCGTACTCTGAAAAGGGCGCGTACTCTATGAAAACTGAACCATGAATTCAATAAAAATGTTCAGTAAAAGTGAAGCTATCAGTGAGTTTTGTGCCAGCAAAGGAATTGATCATGTCTCTACTTTTCTTTTCGCTCCCTCCTGCCCAGATTTGACCCCACCCACTGTAGGTACTGTGCTAACGCGTGGCTCACTTTGCATGCTCAAGAGTGTGTTCTCCTTCTCCTCCTACTGCACTAAGATTATACTGTATACTATAAAGCCAACCAAAAGTCAACAGATTGTGTTTTTACTTGGTGAGACTGAATTGAAAGTGCACTGGTACACCAGCAGATACCTAAGCCATGTCTCCTTTATTAACTCTGAAGGCCAGCCTTCCTTCATAAAGACTTACACACTTAGGCCACGCTCAAGTCACCTGGGCCAGCTGTGTTTATTATGACTCATACAATAGGCCACGCCCCCTACACTCCACTGATAACTGCATAGGCTATTCCTCTTTCACTGTTACTGATAATCACATAAGCCATGTCTTCTTCAGTGGAACTGACTGTAGCATAGGCCACTCCTCCGTCATTGGTGTTTAGTCACATAGGCCACACCCCCTTCATGCAGTGATATTCTCCCTAGTCCGCTCCTTTATTGGGACTGACAGCCACAAAGGTGACGCCTCCTTCATTGGGACTAATAGTCATGTATACCACTTCTCCTGCATTGGGACTGACTGTCACAAAAGCCACTCCTTCATTTGCTCTGATACTTACATAGGCCACACCCCTTCATAGGGCCTGACAGTCACTTAGGCCACACCTTCATTCCTTAATTCTCTCTGATAGTTACGTAGGCCACACCTCCTTCACTGGGATACCGCCTTCATCTGCACTGACAGTTACAAAGGCCACGCCTCATTGGGAATGATGGTCACATAGGCCAACGATTATGTTGCCAATAATCGGTTTATGTTAGAATTTACAAAGCTTTTTACGAAAGGTTGACTTTGTACTTTGTGTTTTCGATAAATAAGGTAAAGATAATATTATTACAAGCAGCAGCATCATTACAGTATGTATTGAAAAAAAAAAAAAAAGCGGCCTGTATGTGAATATGTAATGATGAAAAGTGTGAGAAGTCTGTGTAACTGTATCTGTGTATCTGTGTGTGCAGCCTTTTTTATCCACATATGCTGTTTACTAATTAACAGCTTGCTTGGGCCGGCTGATCACATTTTATTTTAACTTTCACAGAAACAGAAAAGCCAAACCTCCTGTTCTGCACTGAGAGCACGGCTTGTTACAGCTACTTAACAATTCTCTAATCAAGATTCAAAAAAGAGGCTAAAAAAAAAAAAGGAGTATTGTTTATTCCAGTTTATTGATGGATTGCAGGTCCACTTTTTCTGATTCATGTCTAGTCTCGGATGTCTCAGGAAATGATTTCAGCTTGTTTCAATAAAGGAGCGAAGGACCAGTCAGTAAACCAGAATGATGGACAGTGTAAAAGGAGTCCATTGATTACCCTTCCATTTTCGAATGAATAATTTTGACTTATGGGGTTAAAAGCATGTGAGTGTGCAGTGATTCTTCGAGACTGAGCCTTTTTCCAAACCTTTCACTGTACAACACTGGCTGAAAACCTTGGACAAGTGTGTAATTTCTCAGTCGAATGATTTCATTGCATTTCTGCAGGGGAATCCAGAGAGGACAGGACCTTAAGAAATTGGATGAACTCGCTGGGGATAAGTCCGAGAGTCAATCACTTATACAGGTAAAGCCATGAAAAAGCTACGAAAAAAAGCTTTTCTCTTCTGCCATGTCATTTATCGGCTAAATTTATGAAATTCTAGAAACGTAGTCATGCATACACGTGGCAAATATCAAATAGAAATCTTTCTAAACAATCATTTACCTTCTTGTGCTTATAAGCAATCCTCATTCGCGTTACACTGTACTGTAGCTTAGAAAGTCTTCCTGCTTCGTGTGTAATTCAAGCAGGGTTATCGGTCAGGGTTTCAGCAGCTCTTGACGACTAGAAAGAAGTAAAAAGCCTCCTTGTGTTTATTTTATAGTGACCTGGGAGATGGCATGGTTATTCTCCAGCTTTATGAGAAAATCCAAGTGCCTGTAGACTGGAAGAAAGTAAACCGTCCACCGTATCCTGCCATCGGTTCCAAAATGAAAAAGGTTAGTATGGTGGTGGGCAGGGGTTCGACGGCATGCTGTTGTGTTTTACATCAGAGAAAACAACTTAAATGGGGAAAACAAACCTGCCATCTTTTTATTTATTATTATTAATAGACAATAATTCAATCACACATTTTTTTTTTTTTTTCCAAATTATTCCAAAACAGCAATAAAATAATTTGTTAGTTTTTTTTGTCTAACTAGACATTTATCACACAACCTGGTTCAGGATATGATAAAAAGCATGAACTTTCACAGACCACCATACTCAGCTTTGTGTAGGTGCAGTAATTTCCCAAGAGCACATCATAGACCTGTTCAGAATTCCACATGTTGCCTGCATCTGGCATTAAAGCAAAATCGAAACAAAATCCCTGCGATGTATGTATGAAGTGTTGCAGGAGGTGTCCTGAATTATGGATGTCTTTCTAATGAAGCAAACCTGTCCCTGTTCCCAGCTGGAGAACTGTAATTATGCTGTGGATTTGGGCAAAATGGTGGCAAAGTTCTCACTGGTGGGCATCGGCGGTGACAACATCAACGAAGGCAATCCCAAGCCCACGCTGGCGCTGGTGTGGCAGCTGATGAGAAGGTACTGCAACATTCATAAGATGTGAAATATGTTCTCCAGTCATTTTCCTAAGGAGCGTGATTGTGAAAGTTGTTACAGTAACAATTCCATTCCTGAATCTATTGAGAGATTTGATATGGTTGCATGGGCGTGATTACTTTTGACAAAGAAACAACTAATATGATATATGTCATACGGTTTACGTGCTGCATGCAGGTACACCCTGAACGTGCTGTCCGACATTGGTGATGGAGAGAAAATCAATGACCAGATCATAGTTGACTGGGTGAACACGACGCTGAAAAACAATGGAAAAACATCGACCATCAGTAACTTTAAGGTAATAACTTACTGTATATATAATATAATAATATTATATATTTATATACAGTGACAATTATCTTCTATTTTGACTTTCAAAGTGCTGGATGTCAAACCAACCAGTTGGATGGAAGCTAGTAGGGTTTTGGGGCTTTTTTTAAACCCAAAAACTTGGTCTGCAATTCCTCTGGGAACCACCCATTAGTAC
>JAQQZT010000001.1:32747838-32761426 GCA_030068275.1 Clarias platycephalus
ATGTGGATATATTTATTTCTTTTAAATGTAAGAAATGATGTTCCAGGCCGTTCCTGTCCTGTCTTAATTTTCGATTGTTCTTACGTTAAGCACTTGGTGTATAAAATGTCTCGTGGAAATAAATTTACCTGCCTTGAATGGTGTGACTTTTTCATTCCTATAGTATAAACGTTACTGTACATCTGCTGATGGTACAGTAGCTCTTATTACCCCTGGCGTTTGGCCGAACGGCAACGTATCCGGCCAGGAAGCCGCTCCCGGCCGTGTTGGCGTCTGAAACCATCACTACTTGCATCCTGTTGTGGCTGGAGATCAGCGCTCCCGGCCGCGCTGTGCCACAGAAGCGCCCGAGCCGCTGGCTGTTCACGAAACCGTCGTACACGTCCACGTAGTCGTAGCGGCACAGCCCGTCGTTTTCCAGGTCGAGGGAACGGAAGGTAAGGGACACCACTTTGCCGTGAGGCACCTGTGGTTTGGGGGGGAACAGAAATTGGGAGATCAAAACAGAAATTTTGTAGATTTTCCGTAAAATCTTTCTAACATTGTTGCTTTTGCTGGCTCCACCCACTTTGCTACTTTTCCGCCAGGCTAGCTACCTCGACGTTTTTCCTGTCTTGAGCGTACGATCTCTCCTGTAAAATACCTTCCACTTGGATCTTTACTTGTTTTGAGTTTTTTGCAAAAAAAAACAACACAACACAAAACAAATACATATGTAACATAAAAATCATCTAAACGCAAAATATACCAACAACTGAAAGCATGAACACGTTGTTTTAGCTGCTATTTTATTAGCCATAGTGTTTACACATCTGCACTATTTGCTGACCAGGAAACGCTTTCGTAGATGATTTACAGCGCCCTCTTCTGGTCCACATTTATTCAACCGCCATATTCTTGAACTTTTCACGCAACTCACATTAAGAATATTTAGAATAGTGATTGAAAATTACACCAGGTCTTCAATTTGCCTTTGAAATGTGCCAACATTGCATCTGTGTATGCGTGTGCCTAATTTTTGGCCTAGATAACCACCTACTGTAGCTATTTAAACCTAGCTTATTTAACACTCCATCCATGACGCTTACCGTGATTTTCCACACACATTTGGTGTTAGGAGGGTAAACCCCGGGGTAGCCCTGACTCCCGATGAGTCCCGAAGTTCCAGTAACGTTCCCACCGCATGTAAACAACGGCCTACGAGAAAAAAAAGACATTAAATGCAAAAATTCCTGCTGGATTATTATATTAGCAGTAGTGCTAGTAGTAGTGGAGTAAAGAAGTCGTAGTTTATTGTTCTATAGAGATTACGAGGATTATGAAGATCACTAAGGGAAGTTTACGGCATGATGGATTTGGGACGGCTTGTAAATTCTCACAGGTTTTTCTTCTTTTTAGTTTTATATTTTCCATTTAAAACTGAATTAATATTTTATAATCAATATAATTTGTTAATCAGGAATGCTTCTTTACAGGAATCAAAAGTAACAGTTTATTTTCCTGTGGCTTAATGGTTTCCATTAAACACTTCCCTAATGGTATTAAAGGTATAGTAGTTAATGACGTCACATTTTATCTACTCTATCAACAATGTTATATGTTAAAAAAAAAATTGTGTAACTTACTAGAAAATTATTACTTACACATATTAATATTGCAGAAGCCCATCAAATCTATTGAATTAATTGTTAAAATTCTGCACAATCAAAAATAAACATTACTTGTTTTCCATAAAGACTAATATCACAGTTAAAGTGGTACTGATTAATCAGGTGACCTGTAACTCATTTTTAAGAAGCGTATTAACGTCTCCTTTGTAATAATAAGTTGTACATTAATCTTAAAAAAATAGATTTAATGGACGTTTATAATATTAACATGTGTAAGTAATAATATTCTTGTAAGTTACATACTAAAAGGTATAACATATAGCATTTATGGTTGATAGATAGATAGAATGTGATTCCATTAACTACTACCATTAAAACCATTAGGCAAGTGTTTCATGGCAACCATTAAGCCACAGGAAAGTGAACTGTTAATTTTAATTTCTATAAAGAAGCATTCCTGATTAATAAATAATATTAATTAATTGCCAGAAAACTAATTTTATGTTAATTCGACAAAACAAGTTTTTTTTTTTATTCGCTCAAATTTGTATATTAAATATTTATATAAATGATATAAAGACTGGACTGAGCCTTAGGAAATCATGGATATATAACTTTTTATATAACTTTAACTAAGTTTGGCTTTATTATATATAAAACTAAACACACAACAAGTTTAAGGTTTATTAAACAACCAGCCACTTAAAGATTAAAATAAAAATAAATAAATAAATAAAATAACTTACCTTCTTTGTCTTTCACTAAACACCAAGCCACAAACTAACAGAACCCACACAGTCCACGTTACAGTCCACATCTCGAGCTCGGAGTGAACATGATGTTGGCCGTGTCCCAAATCACGCCCTGCTCTCCTTCCTGCACACACTCGCACGCCTGTGTCACATGACTGTCTCTACACCATTCACAGAGCACTACATACCCGTCCAGACTGGGACCAGTGATAACTCAGCTGCACTATACGTCCCTCATGGTGCGGTTTGGGACACGGCCGGCTGCAGGGTTATTTATTTTTCCTTTCCAGTCTGACCGCAGAGGATGAATGAGCCGTTTGTTCCAGTGAAGGCCTGCAGCGGGAATTCAGGAATTTAAAGAGTGTGGGAGAAAGAAAAGGATTTTTTTTTCCTTTAATGTGTCACTTTTTTTCCCCAAACTTTGACACTTTTAACAGAGCATTATTAATAGTATTAATAATAGTGTGTGTGTGTGTGTGTGTGTGTGTGTGTGTGTGTGTGAGCGAGTGCGTGTGTTTATATATATATTATTTTGTCAGCAGGACCACCACTAGATGTCTGCATTGCACAAGGATTTTTGTCAACACCTCATTCGCTCTAGGCACTGAGAAAGATTTTTTAAAAAGTATTGGCACCCTTCCTGACTTGTTTACACTTTGTAAGAACATGCTTTTTTAACCTACTTTTTATTCTAAACTAATATGTGGCAAAAAATGTAAAAATAAAGGAAACATTCCATCCATCCAGGAACCGCTGTTGTTCAACGAGGGACCGTGGAGGCCAACCGTGACCATTGTATTTATTCCCATTTTTACAATCGCGGTGTGTCAACATTCACACACTACGGATAATTAGCCTAATCTGCATGTCTTTGGGCTGTGGGAGGAACCCGGAGGAAACTCACCAAGCACGGGGAGAACGTGCAGACCCGAAGAGGGACTCGAACCCGGATCCTGAAGGTGTGATAAAAGGTGCTAACCACTAAGCCACCGTCCCACCAGGGGAAACATTATGATGTAATTAATGTCTGTTTCCAGAAACCTCCAGAATGACTCTTTTGGAAATACTGTACCAGAAAAGAGACTGATGGTAGTTGTGTTTTTAAAACACATATTAATAAAACATTTTGGAACAGCAGCTAGAATGTTTGATTAGTAAAACCTGGTTGCATCTACCAGGAGGTAGAACCCAAATCAACATAGAATTAACACTCTGTCCTACCAGTACCACTTCTATAAAGTGTTGTATCATGTTGTTTGACTTGAATACCTGCCTGTTCATTAAAGAAAAAGGATCTCTAATAAACTCTACCCATACACTTTGGATGCCTAAATGTCCAGAGGCAAGAAATCTTTCATCAGCTCACGCTGCTTTCCCATCGCTAGTGACTGGAAATTGCTTCCAGGCTCACACGATTTCCTGCTAACATGTTGTTGTTAGCGTAGTAGTCGCCTTCTTACAGACAGAACTCAGACAGAGGGACACATTTTACCACCCCGTATTAGCAGCCCCGTCTTTTGCAATGCCCAGCAGTGCGAGAGCGGGGCAGACCGTCCATCTGGGACGTGGCCTTTGCGCAGCGTCAGTACTAGCGCTAAATGGAAAGAGGTGCAGCGGAGTGTGCGACAGATCATTCATTAAATCTCAGGCGCTGGCCCTAGCTGCCCCAGAAACTCACTCAAACGTAAATAAGGATGTCTCAGGCCTGCTAAAGATGCTGGAGGTGGCGCATTCCTCAAGAGGGCAGAGTATAAACGTCTGCTGTAAAAGAGAGAGAGAGAGAGAGAGAGGATTGCGTCTGTCCGCTGTGCGATATCGGCCTTGAGAAACACACTTTCGAGGGGAAGATCGCATTACAGCGTGTCTGTATCTGGTGTGGTCAATATAGAAAGCGTTCAGCCTTGAGAAACACACACACACACACACATCTGAAAGTAGATCACGTTTCTCTGGGTCTGTATATTGTGTGAAATGTGGCTCATCGTATGGCAACTATTCATAAAACCCCCCCAAATCCCAAAAGACTCCTTATTTCCTGCGTAATTGCACTATGTAGAGTCGCTCACCAGGAAAAGCAGGAAAATACGCATAAGAGGCTAAATAATTAAAACATCCCCCTGACCGGTCGACTTATAAATCAAAAACACAGAAATTAGAAGTTTTGTTTGTTACGTTGTTTCTGTTTCCTGCTCGAGCTAAAATCATAACTAGCTCATGTCTGCCATAGCATTCGTCTGTTTTTGTTTGATGCTTTTGCTAATAACAGTACTAGCATGTCTACGCCATTTAGTTTCACTCTTGATATCTTTCTTTTTATTGTATTTAGAAATATTTGCCCAAAACTATGACTTTTACGTTTTCTGGTTCTGTCTTTTGTTCTTGCTAATCTTGCTAACAACATAACTAGCATTGCATCCTGGGTAATTTCTTTAAACTTAACAGCTTTAATACCTTACATTTTACACTATAGATGTACTTTAAATGATAAAAAAAAAACTGAAATTACAATCATCTGTTTCCATTTTGCTAACAATATAACTAGCACTTGTGCTGGCGAGTCTCATATACTGTATAGCATGTGCCATCTTAATTATGAAGTAAAAGGTAGTAGCGCCTCTAATGTGTTTTGTGTAAAAAAAATTAATAAATAAATAAAAATTAAAATCATCTGACATCCATACTTTTCACTGTGCCATTATTTATTTAGCAAAAGTGAAGCCAGAAAGAAAAAACATGCGGGCAATACTAAGTACCCCATATTGCTTCCACAGGATTATAGAGGGTAAGTTGCAGCCAGGTGCTGCTAATCATCAGCCTTTGATTAATTGATCGTCAGCAGGGGTGCAGGCCTTTATAAGCGGAAGATTTGGCAGTTTGCAGGAGTGTGTTAACACGATGCCAAGAGGGAAAGATATAAGCGGTGGTCTTAGAGAAGCAACTGTTGCTGCTCATCAATCAGGGAAGGGTTATAAAAATCATTTGCAAACAATTTGGAGGTCAACGTTCAAAGATTATTCACAGGTGAAAAGCATTCAAGACAGTTGCCAGTCTTCCCAGGAGAGGACGTCCCAGCACATTCACCCCCAAGGTCAAAAGTTGGTCATGCAACAGAAAACAGAACAATGAT
Source organism: Clarias platycephalus (assembly GCA_030068275.1). Taxonomy (NCBI): domain Eukaryota; kingdom Metazoa; phylum Chordata; class Actinopteri; order Siluriformes; family Clariidae; genus Clarias; species Clarias platycephalus. The sequence goes on from JAQQZT010000001.1 coordinate 32,753,328, forward strand.
CTTAAGCACACCAGTAAATCTGCATCAGAATAACAGAGCAATAAAAGAATCAAGGTTTTGGAATGGCCTAGTCAAAGTCCAGACCTCAACCCAGTTAAAATTATGTAAGAGACAAACAAAGTCACATCAAGTGATTCCTGTTAAAGGTGGGCCTAGGAGCTATTGAACCAGGGGGGGCACATATTTTTTGGTTTGTTTGTTTCCTTTTGGTTTCATTTCTGTTAAATAAATAATGGGAAGGGGGGAAAGTTATACAGTATGTTGCTCATCTGTGGTTGTATTTGCATATTAATAATACTAATTTGCATACTAATACTCTGATATACCTGATACGATCAGATGATTTTTATTATGTTTTTATACAAAACACGTAGAATTAATTAGAGGGGGCACAAATTTTTACACATCATAGATAGATAGATAGATAGATAGATAGATAGATAGATAGATAGATAGATAGATAGATAGATAGATAGATAGATAGACAAAAGTATTTGGACAAACCTTTAAATTATTGAATTCAGGTGGTTCAATCAGGACCCTTATCCCCAGTGAAGGACAATCTTAATGCTTCCGCATACCAAGACATCTTGGACAATGCTACACCAACAGTTTGATGGAGACCCTTTTCTATTCCAACATGACGGTGCACAAAGCAAGTACTATAAAGACATGGTTTGATGAGTTTGATGTGGAACTCGAGCGGCCCGAACACATAGCCCTGACCTCAACCCCATCGAGCACCTTTGGAATGACCTTGAACAGAGATTGTGAGCCAGACCTTCTCCTCCAACATCAGTGCTTGACCTCATAAACGCTCTACAGAATAAATAGAACCCTCCAAAATCTTGTGGACAGCCTTCCAAGAAAAGTGGAAGCTGTCATAGCTGCAAAAGGGGCACTAACTTGATATTGAAGTGTATGTGTTTGGATACCATGTCACTGAAGGTTTGGCCCAAAACTTTTGTCCATATAGTGTAGAAAGATATTTAAAAGCTTCATTTCTTCTATTTCTATTTGTTGTTCTCACTAACCATGCTGATATTGTGACTTTGGTGTTTTTCTAATCTTGCTCACAGCATATAAAGTCCTTGTCACTTCTGATAGTTAGCTAATTCATATTGACACATTTCAACAATGAAACGCTGAACAACATAAACAGATTTGGTCAACAGAGCTGGTAGCTGTTTTCCTTTGAGATTCTTCTTAATTTGACGTGCCACTAACGACATCAGCATGTACATGGGCAGCTTTTTAGTTTTGCTAGCAGGCCAGTGTGGAGTTTTCCAAAGAAAAAAAAAAAATCTAAAGTCCTGAAAGAAAATCTTGGCTTATTAGTTAGTAAATTACTATAAGTAAGGTACTTTTTTAGGATGACATGTTTGCTCGTGCTGTGGGCTTTTGAACCCCGGGTTCATTTTGTCTCCAAAAGTTCACTGTGTGCAGAGTAAATGTGTCCCTGTCGAATCCAAACCTGGCAAAACACATGTGCAAAACCACTTAAATTAGTCTCACTTAGCTAGACGTTTCTGTTATGTTTGCTACAAGGTTACGTTCCGTATGACTCCAGAGTTCCCGTACCCTCTCTGTGACTCCAAGTTACTAAACTATGTTTTTCAGGTCGGTCGAACGGTACAATCTTCCAAATTTGGGAAGGTATTAGTGTTAGCTGGGGTATAGTCATGATCTTAATTACATAGATATGAAGATATGTAATAAAGATGTACCACTGATGCTCCTGTTTTTAAGTGTGCATGTTTGTAATAGGTAGGGTACACGGCTCCGAATAAGCTAAAGACGAAATAGATGGAAAGAGCCCGTAAAACATGTCAGTATCTGGTAGTTCACACATTTCAGTCTCGTTTGACGGCTATCCCGAATACAACATGGTTAAATCCCAAACGGCTCCTTACTTCCTACATAAATAGAATACGCAGGGTATGAAATAATGGCTTCCCCACTCATTGGAAACTCTGCCAGCCAAGTCGGCTTGCCCCGAGGCTGAATCCCAAATGTCTTCCAAGTTCCAAGGGGAGGAAGTAATGGCTTCTACACCTACACAACTGTGTAATGCACTCATCGCAGAAAGTCAGACAGCCACTTTCACATAATTGGTGTATTCCAATCTATAAATGTCCACGGCATATTGTACGAAATAGGACTCCTACACACCGTAGAGTTCCTCTAATTGCAAAAAAAGCAAGCCATACATCTATATCATGCTTTTCTTTTCTTTAATACGGCGCATGTGTAATTATAATGTATATGACTAGGAATGCAGGAATGAACAGGACCTAAAACACATAAACAATTAAGAGCAAACGGACGGGTTTGTCAAGCACCCCTCTGGGCCAGGGGTGAGGTTTCAAATTTGCACATGGAAACCATGACGCCAATTGCACGGTTTGTTTTTGCACGAGGGGGTCTGCGCATATCACATGTCCATACATGTTTTGACTCTGGATGCTCGGACGGAGCCCGGTTTCCCGTGATTCTTTCTGCAAAAGGCAGGAAAGGAGAAAAAAAAACTCCTCCTCCTCCAACCTCCCCACAGAGAGAGAGAGAGAGAGAGAGAAAACCCATGATTCAATGCACCATTTGATTTACAGCTTTACATCTATATTTACTCTTTTGGCAGTCATTGTTTTCCAAAGCAGTTTATGATCCATGCCTCGAGCTGAGCAGTTGAAGGTTAAGGTCCTTTGCTCAAGGGTCTTTTTTGGAAGTATTGGGATTTATCCGCACAACCTACTTGGGTGGAGGATTCCTTTGTGATAAACCGCCTTAAGCCTTTCCCAGAGTCAGTCTCGGGAAATGTGGTAAAATTAAGAAAAGGGATAAAGAAGGGGGTCAAAAGATTGTCTGTTTCTCAGTTGATACTTTATGAATTCACGCCGCAAGTTCGCTCGCAATCTTCAAGAAACGCCAGAAGGCTCAGTCGTTCCATGACCATTTGCACACTGGAACTAAATGAATGTCTATATACAGTATATATATATATAATTTGTCTGCTCTTGTATGTCTCTGAGATAACCGAGGAAATAAAACACAATATGAAGCTGAAACCACAACATTGTTGTCATTTTAAAGCTGCTAATTTTCCAATAAAATAAAAATTAAAAAGTGTTTTGTTCCACTTACACCTCTTTTAAAAAGCAATGACATGTTAAACCATTTATACAGACATTAAAAGTCATAAACCAACGCATTCTTTTGACTTTCGGTTAGCACTGTCACCTCACACCTCCAGGGTTGGGGTTATATCGTTGCCTCCGATACGTGTGCCTGAGGTTTGCATATTCTCCATGTGCTTAATGGGTTTCCTCCGGGTTTTCCGGTTTCCTCCACAATGAGTTGATTGCCTTTCAATTTTCCCATAATGTATCTGTGTGCTTGTGCCTTGCATTGGGTTTGTACCCCTCCTTGTCCCCTGGGTTCCTTCTGACCCCATGCGAACCTAATACACCAAGGATGGATGGACATTTTGTTCAATCAGAATTCAGAAATCAACAGCGCAAGTGTGTGTGTGTATGTGGTTTTTTTTTCTTTCTATAGTTAAAACTTTTTTTTATTAGAAGTTAGCCTTCCTCGACGTTGTATTTAGCTTTGGGCGTCTCAGTGGGAGTCTGTATTAATTTCTGTCTCACATCAAAGTCTCTTTGGATAGAACAGTCTGGAAAAGAGTAATATAAATGTGAAATTGCTTTTGTTATCTGGGCCTCTCTCTTTCTGCAGAAGGGCTCTATGCGCAACACAATGTTTATTACTTACCACTCAATAGAAATGCAGATTTTTTTTACTCTACTCCCGCCAGACAAATTGCTTCTAGGGAGAGTTATTAGCTTTGACAGTTAGTCGTTGGCTAATGTACACTTCTGAGCACGAAAAGTCTTACTTTCTGCAATCAGGGTGCGTTTAAATTAATGAGCTCGGCCAATGAATGATAGTGGAATCGAGCCAATGAAAATGCTAAAGATCGTATATTTCAGTGGGCATGAAAGCACTTAACGGACAGTGAAAGCTCACTGTAGGTCGAGATTAAAGATGTGGTTTAAAAGGAAAAGGACCCTCGTGCAATTTTCCACTTTTTTACAACAAATATAGTCAATGAGCTGGGACGTGTTTGATGTCTCAAACCGCAACAGTTCTTTAGAGACACACTGAAGTGGTTTAGGACACCGTGGGACTTCCTGTCATCCAGAAACATAAACTTGACTCTTGTGTACGTGTGTGTAGCTCAAGGGTACAAAAAAAAATCATGAGGCTTGGGTTACATAGAGCGTCTTGCTGAGCGACTAACATGCCTGAACGGTTTATGGCTATAAACAAGACATCAATTTGAAGTGGTTATGTTTTGGCTCACACGGCTGCGTCACGTTACCACCTCGGACCAGAGTCACGCCGTCTGGACAGATCAAACAGCTTATATGTTTACACTCACGTTTTAGTCCGATTGAACATCAATTAAACATTGGTTTTTGTCATCATCAACAGTTTTTTGTTTTTCTTACTGTCATCAGTTTATAAATTGTGGCAAGGTTTAATCTGAAACGGTTCCTGTCGAATCCTTTTCAAAAACGGCTACTTTTCTTAAGCTGCATTACTACATACAAGGGGCGTTCAAGTCAAACCGGGACTTGTGATGAGATTGAATGAGTGCATAATGAGGAGACTATTATTTTGAGCAGTACAAATGTTTTAAAGAGGGCTGTCGGTCCGTGAATGACGATCCCAGCCGAGGTGGTACAGTAAGGAGGGCACTGAACATTCAGCGAGTGGGACGCCTGATCCTTGAAACTGTACACCAGAGGTGGAAGGAAACGTAAGTACGTTTTCTACTCTACTGTACTTAAGTACATATTTCGTGCATCCGAACTTTACTTGAGTAGTTTTATCAGAGGATACGTTTTACTTTTACTCCACTACATCCTACAACTCTGTACTCCTACTTCACTCCATTTCTGCATATCATTGTGCTAAATAGTTATTATGCATAACCGCATGATGTGACTTTCCTTCGAGACATGCCTAATAACTCAACAGGGGTTTAAAATCAAAAGAGGAGAGAGAGGGAGTTTTTGTTACTATGAAAGAGTCTGCTGGCGTAGTGGTGTAGTGGTTAGCACTCCAGGTTCGAGTCCCACCTCCCACCTACAGTATATGGAGTTTGCATGTTCTCCCCGTAAATTGCCCTGTGTGTGTGCCCTGAAATAAGTTTGAAAATTGTGAGAAAATATGTACAAGTCATAATTATCAGACTGTCAGTGATGAGTGAGCCGAGTGAGCGACGTGGCAAGGAAAAGACTCCCTGAGATGGAAGAAACCTTAAGAGGAACCAGACTCAACAGGGTGACATCAGATAGATATACTGTAGCAGGGATTGATTTGCAGTCATACTGTGTGTTAGGCAGCTGGACATTGAGGATAACACCAATTACAGCTACCACTTGCACATTACAGGAACTCGGCTGGGAGTTATTCCAACATCCCCCGTCCAGTCCTGACCTCGCTCTAAGACATTTCCACGTGTTTGGGCCATTAAAGGAGTTCCTGGGAGGCTGGCATTTCAAACCTGAAGCAGGCAGTCCGATCATGGCTCGGGTGTACTAAGAAGAATCAATCAATGATAAATGTATATTTTTTCTGCATCAGCCTGTAGCCTGATATTCAAAGGACAAATTCCGTGTTGTATCATTCGTCAGCGAAAGCACACCTGATGCTCGGCGAGCCCGAAACCAGATGAATCAGGTGCATATTTTTGCAGGGATGCATGAAAAAATGTGTAGTGTTGGGGCTATTTAGTGCCCGGAGCTGAACATCAGTGTTTTAGTGAACTTAAAAAAAAACCACTACGTCGGCACAATTTCGTCTCTCAACAAGAGAAAAGGCACTGAAAATGACAAAAGCCAGCGAAACATGAGAGCCTTGACACAAGGCATGACCTCGGAAAGTCTGTACTCAGGTGGAAATGCAATGCAGAGACATTTTATTTTGCATGTTGTCCTTTAAATGCAGTCTGATTCGTTTAAAGAGATGAGGTGTTAGAGAATTAGCCGGTGTGTATTACGTTACACGTATTTATTTATTCATTCATTTGGCAGAGACGTGCAAGTGAGGCAGAATCTCACAACCTTCCGGTCACACAGACACCAAGCTGCTGCTAATAAACTTTATTCTCACATCATTGAGATACCTCCAGACATTACAGCTCATGCTGCATTAGGTTAAATAAAGGATAGGGAAATGAAATGATTAGAAAAAGAATTAGAGTACAGTGCATTAATCAGAGCAGTTACAAAAAAAAAAAAAACATAAAATATATGGAGAGATTTTTTTTACAGTATTTCATTAATAAATATATTTACTTTTACACTGTGTGCTCTTTTATTCAAATCAAATCAACATTTATTTATATAGCAATTTACAGCAACCAAAAGTGAACCGAAGTTCTTGACAGCACTAAAAAAGACAATAAAGTGGCAAAAGAAAATAGAAATAAAAAATGCAAAAACAAAATAAAACACATAATTATAAATAAATCAATGAAAAATAGCAATAATAATAATAATAATAATAATAATAATAAAAAAAAAAAAAAATTATAAAAAAAAAAAAAAAAATTTAACAACATAAAATTATATAATATTAAAAGCCATTCTAAATAAGTGAGTCTTTAGTTTTGCTTTAAATGACGGGAGGTCTGTAATGTTACGTAACTCAGGTGGAATGGTGTTCCAGGTTAGCAGAACGTAAGGCCCTACTTTGTTGATAAAAGCTTACTCTCTCACACAAGTAGGAAGGTGCCGGACCATTAATCGCATTTAAAACAAACATTGAAACTGAATCCGGAACTGTACCGGAAGCCAGTGGAGGGAATACAGGATTGGTGTGATGTGATCATGTTTACGATTATTGGTCAGCATACGAGCCGCAGCATTCTGTACAAGTTGCAGACGATGTAGACGAGCTTGAGTGATTCCCACATAAAGTGCGTTGCAGTAGTCTAGCCGCGAACTAATAAAAGCATGAATGGCTTTATCCAGGTCGCTCCGATTCAAAAAGGGTTTGACCTTTGTGAGGAAACGAAGATTTAAAAAAAGCCTGCGCTGACAGCAGAGTCAATGTGTTTCTGAAAGTTTAAACTGCTGTCTAAAGTCACCCCAAAATTTTTGACTGCTCGGCTTGAATGAGGAACCGGAGAATCAAGACCAGCAGTGATAAAACTAGAAGAATTGGAGGTGCCAAACATAATACATTCTGTTTTACTCTCATTCACACAGAGACAATTTTGTGACAGCCAAAGTTTGATGTCATGCAGACAATTGTTGATCGATTTAAGTGCATCAAATGAATTTGGCACAACTGATTTACAGATTTACAGATAGATTCGTAAATCCACTGCATACAGATGAAAAGAAGCATTGTGCTTTGAAATAATCGACCCTAATGGCAGCATGTACAAGGAAAATAAAACATGGCCCAAAATGGAACCCTGTGGAACACCAGAGGTCAAAGGGACTGAGGAGGAAGAGAGATCACCAATCATGACAGGGAAAGTCCTATTTGTTAAATATGACCTAAACCGTTTATTGCACTTTGTGTCTGGGCATGTGGCAGACACATAGGCCACGCCTCCTTCATTAAGATTTAGATTAAGTTTAACACAGTTCCTGGAAAGGTGGTGTGGTCTATGTGGCAATCAAGGTGTGGCATTTCTATCACAGAAAAAGTGAAGAAGGTGTGGCCTATGTTCATGTTAGTCTTTAAAGGAGGTGTGGCTACTGTAACTTTCAGCACCACTGAGGGAGGTGTGACCTGTATGTGTGTCATTCTTAAAAGAGGAGGTGTGGCCTTCATGTCTGTCAAGCTTAATGTGGCTTATGTGTCTATAAAACATAATCAAGGAAATGTGGCCTATGTGTCTGTCAATCATAATGAAGTGGGCATGGCCTATGTGTCTATAAATTATAATGAAGTGGGTGTGTCCTATTTGTGTGTCAATCATAATAAAGTGGGCATGGACTATGTGTCTATAAATTATAATGAAGTGGGTGTGGCCTATGTGTGTGTCAATCATAATGAAGTCGGCATGGTCTGTG
>JAQQZT010000001.1:32761526-32776389 GCA_030068275.1 Clarias platycephalus
ATGTGTCTATAAATTATAATGAAGTGGGTGTGGCCTATGTGTGTGTCAATCATAATGAAGTCGGCATGGTCTGTGTATCTGTCAAACACAATGAAGTGGGTGTGGCCTATGTGTGTGTCAATCATAATGAAGTCGGCATGGCCTGTGTGTCTGTCAATTATAACGAGGGTGTGGTCTACATGGCTGTCAATCATAATGAAGTAGGCATGGCCTATGTGTCTATAAATTATAATCATCGGGGTGTTGCCTGTGTGTCTGCCAGTCATAACGAAGAAGGTGTGCCCTATGCATCAATCAAAATCATAGGGGTGTGGCCTAAGTGTCTGTCAATCATAACAAAGTGGGCATGACCATTGTGTCTGTCAATTATAATGAAGGAGGTGTGGCCTATGTGTCCATAACTAATAATGAAAAGTGCCTACACTTCACTACATTACTCTTGTTCTTAAATACCAGAGAAGCTGTGGGTGCTACGATCTGCATATACCAATTGGGCACGCCCTATACAGTACATCATTTATAATCAAGGGTGGTGTCTTAGTCTGTCACCAAAGGATGTGTGGCACCTAATGACAGTGAGGTCCTGTAAAGGAGGCGTGGCTTGTCATTGAAGCATTATGTACCTGTGAATCATAATAAATGAGGTGTGGCCTGTGTGTCTGTCTCAGTAAAGGAGACCAGCCTGGTAGGAGGGTCTTTCATTCTCACTGAAGTAGGTGTGGCTTAATAAACGGGCTAAAGCATGAAATTTCTAACAATATTACAGTGTAGAGCAAAAAAAAAAAATCTGTTAATGAAAAACCTAAATGATTCATAAGTTTTTACCCTTCATCCTGAATGGGATATAAATATTCTTTAATAATGTTTTAGCACTGGCTTCACTTTTTTCATATCCTCAGAGTAGCTTTTTTTAATATGCTTTTCCCTCATCTCATTCACTTTCTTCCTTATCGTCTTCCGTGCTTTATTTCCTTGCATTCTTTTAAAACTTTCTTCCTGTTTTTTTTTCATGCACATTTTATTTTAAAAGCATTAAAATGATACTTAAATGCGGAAGTTTGTAAAATTGAGGCACATTTTCCTTTTTGTCATACACCATGGCGAGCACATGACATCCAGTGTATATTATAGACCTTATGTGAGATCTCGTCTACTACTGAGAAAGAGCAGAAAATCAAATAGCAATAACAACAACAAAAAAAAGCACTGCTATGAGCAGGTGTGTCGAACCCTTCACTTGATAGTGTACATGACAACAGGAGATTGTTACTATTTTTAGTCTGTTAGAGATTTCTGTGCACGTTGATGGAAAATACGGTTTACTTCAAATCCGTGGTCGACCTGAGGAACGGCACGAAGCACCAGATTCTCATCGCGCTGCTCAATATCTGTCGACTCTCATCTGGCGAGAGTCTTTACACCGCTCTGATCAGAAGCATTAGAGTCAGGTGTGAAATAATGTCTCCAGACAGACCGTGCTGGATGTTGATTTATCTCAGACGAGGCGCTGTGAAAGTGCCGTTCCGCCAAACGGTGAATTGTAGCAATCGATGCTTTTCAATAGATTTATGACGGAATAGTGGAAGCTAGTGGAAGCAGCACCCTGCCTGTCAGACATCGTCCTCTGACACGACGCGGCATCAAACCATCAGTCTAACAAGTCCGGCTATAAAGAACAGACGACGCTTTTAATAAGCGTGATAAAAAGCCGAGGCACAGGCAGAACTTTTTGTCGGCGTACAACCGCCTGATTTTAAGTAGCATTTACATTTGCATTAGATTTGTAAAAGAAAAAAACATATACAAGTCAATTAATTTCCTACCACTGTATGTTAATCGCATCCTGAGGACTTGATATGAAATTTAGTGCATGATGAAAGTCTTTAATTATAAATTGATAAAAAAAAAAACTTATAATAAAATATAATTGAATTGAATTATTCACACAAATGCAATTTTACACAATAAAAAAAAATAGAATAAAGTTTAATTAAGTTAAATTAAATGTGAAAAATGTATCAAATAAATTAATTAATTAATCAATTAAAAATATTCACATGAACGCAATTTTATTCACATAATTGCAATTATTTTAGTAATCTAGCTAATATTAAATTTAAAATGTGATTATAAAAAGGAAAATCTCCATACATCCCTTGTGCCTCAATTCAGTATATTTTTCGTGCACAATTGATGATTTCTAAATGAAAGAAAACAGCGATCTGTCTGGACGAGAGGTATTTCACAGGTGATAATAGACAGTAACAGCACGGGGATGTTTATCTATACAGTACGTATCACTCGGTGTCCCAGGTGTCCTACAATGAGACCTGCTGTGGGGCGAGAGTAGGTCTGTACGGTCCGCAGTACTGAGGAGAGAGCAGCCGCCTGACAAAACCCACGTTCACACCCAGTCACAGAAACACTTTGAGTAAGAACACACGTCTGATAACGTTATGTAACGTCTTTAACAACGCGTTGTCTCTGCACTAATCACTTCTGAGTCGTTCTGAATCGCCTTTGAACTCTTCATGTTCTTTTATGTACCACTACAAAGCTAACTAGCTTCTAGCACAAGGCTGAATTACAAATTGCTCTACAACAAGGGCTTGTACACCCTACTGTACATAGTGCACTAGCTTTCCATTTAACACTATATAGGATTTAACCACCGAAACTGGAAGTTAACAGAGCTGATATTCTAAAGTGGAATAAGTGGAAATATAAAGAGATTTACTGGATTTACTGGATTTACTGGACTCTCCACCACCTCCAAGGTTTATTCACCTACACAGTAACTGGAAAAGTTTAAAACTACTTTCACCTCCTGTTAATTTACACTTGCTGGTCGCTAGCTCCACCAGTCGTGGTTGGATAATTCTGCCAGTCGTGGAAGACACTTTCTAGTGGAGCATAAATGAAGAAACTAATCAAACGAATCTGCTGACAGTTAATGATGTTTGTGAAACGTTTGCATAAAACCCATCTCACACTCGAGATTGTGCTGTTGTGCTGTATATCAGCATGGCTTATAATCAGCACAACAGCACTCCATCTCGTGTGATATTTGCTCAATTCTGTTGAATAACGAGTCTGGAAGCCATATTTCCCTTTCAGAGAGACAACCATCTAAACAACGCGTGATGTAAATTCTAGTGTCTGACACAGAGCAGATATTGATCACAAACCAAACCACCCACGTTGTGTATTAAATGAAAACTTGGCAAAAAAAAAAAATGTTACAAAATACAATCCAAACGTAATTTCCTATCTACCCTGTTAATCGAGGCTAGCGAGGAGCCGTGCGCTTCCTGGGTGGAAAATGAATTCTGAGTCAGCCCGCTGGAGATTAAAAAGGTGGAGAGGATGAATAATGATGGAGGGAAAAGCAGCGAGAGAGACAGAGAGAGAGAGAGACAGACAGAGAGAGAGAAATGTGGTGACTCATCAATACTCCCAGCCGAGAACGTGTCGGCATGAAGCACCGCATCTGAAACGCCTCGCTAATGGGAATGTTTTTCTTAGTTTTTGGTCGACTATCAGAGATGGATGTGTGAGGAGGGCAGTCCTGACACCGGCTGTAGCTTTACTTCATTTAGAAAAAGGGGCTCGAAATGAACTATTTTCGCGGCCTTAAAACAGGCACGTTTGTCTTTGTCCCTTTTGTCTATCGTGGTGTACCGACCCTGATGACTTCAATATGCGCATGACTTTAATCATACACAGACACTAATGCCTTTTATTTGATGATAAAATACGTGCACATAAATTAGTTGCCATTATTATGAACGCTCTCTGTTTACTTCTTCTCGAGTTGCAACATACAGTATTAATATCTTAAGCACGGCTAGAATTCCGAACAGATGCTGGACTGTTGCTGGAGATGAAGATGGACCGTCTCCCAGACACACAGAGAGAAAGCTTAAATTCCCCAGATCTATGGTTATCGGAATTATAGTTCAGTTTAAAGAAAAGGGGAAAACAGTAACGTCTTCGGAAAAACGTCTTCATGCCGTTTGAGGGTTTTTATCAATTTTGGGCAATTTATATTTTATATATATCAAACACAATATCATATTTTATATTAAACTATATATATATATTCTAGATATATACTATATACTATATATTTATAGCTTTTTGTACATATATAGAGACACACAGAGTGCAGGGCTGTGGGTGTCGACCGCACATTACATCAGTAATTATTTACGACACCAGAGAGGCAGCGGGACGCACCAAGTCATCTGTCTTGTTTTCAGCGTTTTGAAAGCTCTACATTGTTCAGGCTGCACAAACAAGGACCTTCTAGAAACAAATCAGTCTTCTAGTTATAGCTTCCGCTGTTGAGGCAGTTACGTTTCCGCTAGTGCTATGAGAAACAAGCAGAATGACCTTTATCATTCTACTGTATGTGCTTTACGGCATGTTAACTCTTCAATGTGTACAATAGCTTGAGTTAACTTTCTTTCTATTATTAGATTATTAGATTATTAGATTATTAGATTGTCAAATGATGACCTGCGTCTCCTCTGTGTCTCCTGACGAATCAGCAGTTCGTCCCTCCTACGGCTCTTACCTGAGGGAGAGCTGGATGAAAAATAAAGTAAAAGAAAGAAAAGAAAGAAAATTCAACTTTACAATACAATGCTATTATTGTTTTAGTAGATTGTATTACTTTACATTTTACAGATGCATATTTAAAATGAAAGGAAATTACTGTTGCTTCCTTCACTTGGTATACTTCCAGTATACTGTATGCTGTACAGTACTTTCAGTTTAAATGTGCACACATGGTGTACAAGTGGTGTTCAAGTCAAACTGGGACTTGTGATGACTTTTCTGGTGAATGAAGGCGTGATGGACATTTACAGAAGACTTCAATTACAGTACGATGATGAGACTCTTAGGAAAACCATTGAAACAGTTTGAAGAAGGCCGTACATCGAGTTCTATAAATCCGTCCTACCCATCACTCTTTAGTGGTCACTTCATATTAGTGCCCCACCCATAAATCCATGCTACTACTGTACTCCAAGCGACTTGTGTAGGGCCTCCGGCGTAAAACCTGTGCGGATCGGATGGTCCGCTGTGGCGACCCCTTGACAGGAACAACAACAACTCAACAACAACAAATGTGACTTGTGGGTTTATGCTTAGGAATAAAAATTTAAATTTAAATAAAATTTCGCAGTTGACTATCAGATCGATGGATAACGTAAAATCTGCGCGTCAAAAATTGCTACCGGCATTAAAGCGGTAGGTACAGTACTATATTCTGACAACATTGAAAACATGTCACAAAGTGCTACCGATACAGTATGTCAGGAAATGTTACCTCCAATAAAACTGGTCCATATTTTTGCAGTGCTACAACTATTCAAATCTATAGGTTTAGAATAAATAGAGAAAACAGCACAGACTGATGTTAAGCTTTAAATTTCTGCTACTGTTAGGAAATTCTGGCAGGGTAGCAAAAAATGATAGCGGACCAGATGGAGCGTACTGCAGTCCATGAACATTCAGCGAGTGGAGAGTCTGGTCCTTGAAAACGACGGATAACCTGTCGCCAACTTGAAGAAGAGCCGCATCTGTGTGCGAACTATCCACACATGAACTGTATACAACTTGCACATCACAGGAACTCAGCTTTGAGTCATTGCCACGCCCCCCCGCTTTACAGTCCTGACCTCGCTCCGAGCCAGTTCCACATGTTCCGGCGTTTCGGATATGAGACGAGCGGTCTGAGCGCGGCTCCGACGTACTGAGAAAACTTTCTACCTTGATGGTGTCCAAGCACTAGTGAAACACTGGGATAAGTGCATTAGTGTAGCCGGGGATTATAGAGAGAAATAAAGGGGGTTGCAAAGCAAATCTTCTACTATAGGAAGGCATTTGATTTCTGCAGTATTGTTATTAAAATTTCTCTCTGCAAATCTTCAGTTCCCTAAGGTTACCAGTACCTTTTATAAACCGGTACTGTTTCTGTCTCCTGTACGTTCGGTGTCGTTGTCTTGTCCTGATTCGACTAAATACAGGCAGGATGATTGTGGTGTGTTTCCTTTGCTCATTGTTCTCCGTGTCATCGTTCTCAGGTCGTCCTGCAGCTCATTACAGGTGACCGCCGGCGTCTCTAGTACCTCCCCTATCGCTCGGCTGTGTGGCGGACCCGCCCGGGGGACGAACACACAGGCACAAGCCGCGAATCGTATTCCGTTTCCAGTTGCATAGCTTTAGAGACGGTTAAAGTCTTTACATTGTACCGTGACCGACTGGATGAGGTGTATGAGGTGTGAGCAACATGCCACCAGAAATCCTGTCACATACTGATTTCGGTGAGGAGATGCTTATTTAACATTTTTGGAAGGAGTCCCAGTAACAGTGCTTTGTAAACACAAACAGCTCCGCTTGGCATCGACTCAAGCCGCATCACACGATCACCCGCGGTTGATTATTTGCTTAAAATAGCACACCGCTAAGTGTTTTACTCTTTGTTTAACATTTTCGGCGAAGTACTAAACAATGAAAATGGTGAAAAATTATCAGCTCTGTTTAAACACGCAGTGTTTAATGTTCTTGGGTTGATATCTAACGATCACGATCGCTCCTGTGAGTCACGGCCGACTGACGATATCTGAAATATCTTAAGTAGGTTTACTACGTCGGGATTTATCGCCCAGCTCGAATCTCCAGCACTTAAAGCGACTACAAATACCAATTTTCCTGAGCATGTTTTTATTCTTCCTTTCTTCTAATTCCTCTGACCCACTGGCCCGTCAGCTCGAGCACTAAAACTAAAAGCCGTTTTCATCGCCTGGCTGCTCTCCACCATATATACGAGCCTGGTAAGCCACATTTTTAAACTCCGTCTTGAAAGCTGCCCGCACGGGTGGAATACTTTATCCACTAGAGTATACGGTGGCCCTGAAGTACGCACACGCACACACACAATCTCTATCATCGCTCTCTTGTGCTCCTGTATTCCCCCAGCCTGTCCTCGCTACTGGCTGCGTCCATATGTAGCAGATCGAGCCCCCGTTGAGACACGCCGGTGAGAACAGATGTGAGAGAAGGCCAGATTTGAGCCCTCGCGTTTGCTGCATGTGTGAAGCTTTTTGTGCTCTTGCATAATCAAATCGTTTTTTTTTTTCTTTTTTTCTTTTCTTCCTTTTACAGTCTTGCTGTAGAAATGTTGTATACAGTCCTTTTGTTGTTGATTTCATCAGTGTGGTTGAGGATTTGTTTGCTCCGAGATCAATGCGTTATTAAAAGAAGAAAAATCGATGCGGCTTTGAATCCGTGGAAAATCTTAGATCTAGACAGAAAGCGAATGTAATTACACTGCCGCTCGAAGGAGAACAAGAATGTCTCGAGCGGCAGGGACTGTTCTGGACCGAGACGCTGTCCCGACACATGCTGTGAATTCTCTTTGTGTTACTCTTCCATTTAATATAGCTCCACTAACATTAGTCATCTAATGTTACCTTAAAGCTACACACATACAGCTATATACTTGGTTTTAATATGATATTTAAAAATTTATATATACAGTGTATATATATATATATATATATATATATATATATATACATACTGTAAACGTCTGCTCTGTTAGCAACTCTCTTTAAGAGATTCATTTTGCTCCTGAACAGAGCAGACGTGTGTATGTGTGTGTATTTTACACACTTCAGGAAAATAAATTAATATAAACATTTCTACTTCTATAAATATTTTAATACTACATTTATAATTTATTGCTTTACCTTATATATTGATATATATGATGATATTGTTCATATTATAGAAATATATATCTGTATACATAATAAAATATAATATAAATTAGATATAATGAGGTACAGCAATGAAACATAATTTTCTCACAATAGTTGTGCTTTATTCCTTTTATTCCACAGCAGTTTATAGGCTGCCAAGAATTATTTTTATTTTTATTTTGTTGTGTGTGTGTGTGTTGTTTTTTTTTTTAAATCCATACCAGTCTTAGTTGAACCTCAACCCCCATCTCACAGACAGGAACGTGCTTTTCTTCTTTTACTCTTTCAATCTCGTCCTCGACTCTGACCAGTAAAACCATGACCTCATAAATCAAATCATCTCTACACCACGGTGCTACCGTAACCATGCTTCGCTGTGGGAAAGGTGTCCTCAGGATGTTGGTTTTCTGCCAAAGATACCGCTTTCTGCCAAGGCCAGGAAGGTGGATTTGGCTCTCAGTGCACCCCCCCAGAACATTTTTCCACATGTTTCCACATGAGTCTCTGAACGATACTTCAGGTGCCTTTATTATTTATTTTTTAAACAATGGCTTTCTCCTCTTGAAAAAGCATGGGTTTGTAGCTCGTGTGCAGGACACACTCCTATCTGAGCTGGAGATTTCTCTGCAGTGCCTTTAGACTTTCTCTCGGTCTCGTGTTGCTTCCCTGAATAGCTGTCCTCTGAATTTTGGTGCTGCCTCCTCTAGGCAGAATCATGGTTGTTTGACATTCTTTCCATTTTTTAATAATACTGCTCTGTGGGATGTTCAGAGCTTGGGTTGATATCTAACTATCACGATGTTCAGATTTTATTTCGAACAAACTCTCCTTCTAAGACGTTCTTTCAAAAACAGGCACATTTCCCGTCTATTGAGGTTGTTTGACATTTTAAAGGGGGTAAATATTTATGCTCTCATGTATACTCAGCGCATTAGCATGCGATTTGAAACGCCGTGTTTGGCGATGTCCCATTAAGCCCAATTAAACAGGGCCGCTGCACTGAAGCGAGGCGGTGATTATAGAATGGAGTTCGGATTCGTTCAACAAACAGTTTCACGACTAATGAAGCAAAATGATGAGATTTACAAGAAATCAGGTGGAGAAAAAGAAAAATCAAGCAAAGAAAACAGCAACTTAACAAAATGTTAGAATGTTATTGCAGTCTCTCAGGCACAGATGGAGCACAAGCAGGAGCAAAATGAATCTCTTAAATATTTGCTAAGAGAGCAGACGTTTGTAGGTGGACCTGGAATAGATTACAGGATAAACATGGATTTGGATAAGAAAGTAAGTAAAGTTACACTGAAGTCATTTTAATGACTAAACATAACCTCAGATCAGGTAAGGTCATCCTAATTGTGCTGTTCTAACGTTTGGATTTTTGCAGAGCATATGGAGAGGACAGACAACAGGGGGCGCTGTGTGACCAAAATCCAGCAATGCATTTTATAACAGTCAGCAAAAAGTAATAAAAAAATAGTGAGAGTAATGGATCATCATTTGGATCATTAAAGATTAATTTTGTGTATGTTCAGTGTCAGTAGGGTTTACCTCCAAAGTATGAGTTTCAGGGATTTTTTTTGAGGGTCAAGGGATTTAGTGCACAACTTTCGCCAACTTTTAAAGAGCAAGGTGCGAAGTGAACGATTTGAGTGGTTTAAGGCTTGGAGATTATTTAGAGATTTGGGCGAGATTGATGGATTTAGGACGTGATCCTGGTTGTGGTTGAGCTGAGGTAATGAGGGTTTGGCCAGTAGTTAACGATGAGGCGTTTGGTATGCAATCTTGTATGGAAAACTTAGCTTAGGTTAAGAGATTTGAGGCATAAACCATGTTGTCTTAGTTGACATTAAGAGTCCTTGGGACACATCCAAGAAACTAAGTTGAGGAATTTCGGACGGACTTACCAGGTGAGGTTGAGAGATTTCAGACCAAAAGATGCTAAAGGGATTAGGACGCAAACTGAGGTTGAGGTATTTTTTGATGAGAGTTGAAAAGTTGAGAGCTTGAGAGATTTATGATACGTCTATTTTGGTTAAGGGGGTCAACATTCTGTGAGGAACCACAAGATATGGTTTGAAGTACAAAAAAAAAAAAAGGTGAGGGGGAAGGTTGAGGGGGTTTGGTATACACCCATGAGGTAAGGTTAAGGTGTAAAGGATAGTTCGTTAGATGAATCCAGGAGGTCTAGGAAACAAGACTTGTAGGCTATTGGCTGTTTCACTTAGAGTTGGAAAAATAACTTGAACGTTTACTGACAAAATGGAATTCATTAGCTACTCATCTTGAGAAACTGCTTTCATGTGTTATAATGTTTCTGGCGTATACGACAACGAAAATATTTTTTCGCAAAACTGAACCATGATAAAAGTCTTTGTTCCGTCCATTGTGATCGTTTTATGGTAGTTACTTAAGGGGTCGGGTTGGGCGGAGCTAACGACTTTATGTCTTTGTTCTCGTCGCCTTGTGTAGCTATCCTCGGTGTACCTTTCATGTGTTATAACACTACTGTTGTATACGACAAAGAAAATATTCTGTGGCAAAACTTTACATGAAACATGAAAAAAATTGCCGCCATCCTGATATGTGAAAGTGAAAAATGATTGACATGACATTGAGAGATACAAATACATAGTCTATAACGTTGCCATTTTAAATTGCAGGTAAAGATGGGAGTGTGGGTGGAGCTAACGACTCTTTATGTCTTCGTTCTAGTCGTCTTGCGTCGCTACCTTGTATACGACAAAGAAAATATTCTGTCGCAAAACTTTAACAAGAAACTCTTTAAACGGAGAGAAAAAAAAAAGACAATCCTGACATATGAAAGGGGAAAAAATGATTGACATGACATTGAGGACAAAGAGACATTGAGGAGCGAGAGAGAGAGAGAGAGAGAGAGACGAATACGTAGTCTATAATGTTGATATTTAAATCGCAGGTAAAGGTGGGCGTGTGGGCGGAGCTAACGTCTCCTCCTTCGTATCAGTCCCCCAACCCCCCCCCCCCCCCCCCCATCTCTCCCGCGCTTGCAGCTGATTGGTGGCTCGCGCACGGGCTTAGCCCCGCCCCCGGACCGTCCGCAGAGAAGCAACAGCTTCTTTGATCGCGAGGATGCCGAACACGTAGCAGCGGCGAAGCGCTACATTGTAACAGCTGTGCGCGCGCGCGCGGGGAGAGAGACAGAGAGAGAGAGAGAGACAGAGAGAGAGAGACAGAGGGATGGGATGCTTTGCGGAATACTGGGCTTGAGACAGCGGGAGGGATTTGGGATGTAGCCCGGAGATGGATGTGTCAGTCAGTTACAGCTGATTCTCTTGTCCCTTCCAGTCAAACTGCGGTTGTGTTTTTATTTGTATTTTTTTGTTGTTGTTTTCTGTGTGTGTTTCTTTTGTTCCTGCTCTGGTGATGGTTTAGTCTGAATTGTGCTTCATGTTGGAAGCTTCATGATGGATTATTTGCTGGTTTTGTGCAGCCTTTTGCTGCCTGTGGTGTCTGCTGTTGAAGGTAAGTCCCTTTGTTCATTTTTATAATTTTTTTAAAAGGCAAAAGTGCCTTTTTTTCTTTCTTTTGTGTGTGTGTGTATTTCAGCTTTTTACAGTCGCTGCTTGTATCGGAATGTCCTTATGGAAGCAGAGCGCGAGACGAACCTCAGTGCTGTGTGTGTTTGTGCAGAAATTATGACTTTCATAAGGGGAAAATAAATTCACCCCAGCTTTGCTGAAATGCTCAGAAACATCCCCAAGGTGTGGGCTTTAGTGAAAACGGGAGTCCCGTCGGCTGTGTGTGTGTGTGTGTGTGTTTACACACTTCTGGTTCCCTCTCACTGTAGCACAATAGGATCTCTGTGCAATGCAGTGATTACATGTTTTTTGGGGTGTTCAATGCCTTGGCTTTGTTCCATGCCCAGACCAGACAAATTTGCACCTCACACACACACACATGCATGGGTGTATGTACAGTGTTCACACACAATGCTGTGTACATGTTGCATGCACGACTAACAGGTCAAGTCTCGTGCCAGGAGCAGGACGGCACACCTTTTCAGGTCAGGACGTAGCGCCGCCGTGGGCGTCTGATCGGTCGGACTGAGGAAGGAGAAAGAAGAGCAGTTCGGCTTGTGTGAAACACAGACACACACACAGAGAGAAGACACAGGAGAAGGTGTGCATCCTCGCTTCATGGTGCCTTTTTGGAGAGGGCGTAAAAAAAAAAAAAAAAAGTCACACGCCTTCCCTGTGGCACCCCTTCCTGTCTTGAGGTGCGGCGTATAATTTGTAACGAGAACCAACACACAAACACACGGTGGCTGCGTCTCGATCGTTGGCGCCTTCTCGCTCGTCTCACCTCAGGCTCGTGCTGGCTCGATTCCTCATCAGTTTCGGTGTCAGCGGGCAGAGCTCAATCGATGCTGAGCGTTCGTATGTGTGTGTGTTTGTGTGTGTGTGTGAGAGAGAGAAAGAGATGCTCAGAGGCCAGGCTGTCACACCAGTTTTCTAACAGAACACATTAGTTATACATCCCATGGAGGTCAAGTGGGCACTGTTTCCACTGTGACAGGAGAGAAAGTGTGAAACGGCTTCGCTCGGTCCCCCGAGTCGACTCGGCCCATCTGTCAGAAGCGTCCAAGTCAAGGGGCCGTCTGAAAATAACATTCCGTACAGATATCATGCGTGGAGGTGTCTTAAGTCCTCATGGCGCAACTTGGGTTAGCCTGTAATGCCCACCTGTGTTCTGTAGTTACTTTAACATTAGGGGGGAAAAAAGGACACATTTAATGGACATTTATGGGAGGAGTTTCCTGCATCGGTTCCTGTTCCGATTTTATTTGTCCAATTAAATATACAGGAGGCTGGTGATCACGTCATGTAACATTTTATTTCCTGATAAAATGAAGTGTCGGGTTTTTTGTTTTGCTTTAACTACAGTTATATAAAGACGTCCTGTAGATTGCCTCCACAGTTGTACAAGTGCTGTAGAGTGATGTAAGACCCCAATATCCAGCCAATCAGGACGAGGAGGTGTCTCTAGACTCTAGTCTCTAGTCTTTATGTGCTGCTTGCCCTTGTTGTTGTGTTTGTTTAGATATTGCTTGGGTTAGAAACTAGATTAAACTATTAGAAAATTGTCTTTAGCTAGCTTCAATCAAACAGTATTTCAGTTTCCTCTTTGACACATTTTTTAAATTATTTGTCAGTTATTACAATTTTAAAAGACTATTTAAGTCTCAGGTTTCTGTGCAAGATGTTTTTTTTTTTTTTTTGGCGTAAAATACGTCAAAGAATGAACCCTTATAATTCAAGCTGTACTGCAACACAGGATCAGTAAACAGCTGCTTATACAGAAGTCCTGCTGGTGTTTGTCGATTCGGGTTTATGTCAGGCAGAACCAAAGTTATAATTACTTTTTAAACTTTTTTTTCTTCCCGGAATATGGGAATGATGTCACAAAAATGTCGAACTCACCAAATGCTCGTATTATTATTATTAGTCACAGAAACAACCTTAAAACTTGTGACCATCCATGATCTAATTTTTTTCTCAGTCATGTTTTATATAGTTGGTTCAAAACAAATAAAATCCATATTATTGATTGTGTTGTACTGAATACAAAAAGACATGCCACTATATATTACACAAATCTGACCCTGTACATGTTTATTAAAGCACAGCAATGCAAAAAAAAAAAATGGCTCTGGGTTTTAAGGTCTAAAGCAGAAAATAAATCAAATTCAAGACCCTGATGTGTTTTTAAGTCCTAAAAAAAAAATAGTCTCCAGTCTTTATTTGCCTGCTTGCCCTTGTTGTGTTTGTTTAGATGTTGCTTGGATTAGAAGCTAGCTTTAGCTAGCTTCAATCAAACAGTTTTTCAGTTTCCTTTTTTACACATTTATTAGTCTAGTGTCATATCTCAAGCTCTAGCTAATACAGTATATAACTTACAGCTCTAGCTAATATATAACTTACAGCTCTAGCTAATATATAACTTACCGCTCTAGCTAATATATAACTTACAGCTCTAGCTAATATATAACTTACAGCTCTAGCTAAAATATAACCTACAGCTCTAGCTAATATATAACTTACAGCTCTAGCTAATATATAACCTACAGCTCTCGTTAATATATAACTTACAGCTCTAGCTAAAATATAACCTACAGCTCTAGCTAATATATAACCTACAGCTCTAGCTAAAATATAACCTACAGCTCTCGTTAATATATAACTTACAGCTCTAGCTAATATATAACCTACAGCTCTGGTTAATATATAACCTACAGCTCTAGCTAATATATAACCTACAGCTCTAGCTAATATATAACTTACAGCTCTGGTTAATATATAACTTAGCTAATATGAAACTTAGAGCTCTAGCTAGCTAATATATAACTTAAGCTAATATATAACCACAAACCTTTATTAGTCTAGTGTCATATCTTGAGCTCTAGCTAATATATAACTTAGAGCTCTACTGTAGCTAATGTATAATTTACAGCTCTAACTTATATATAACTTAAAGCTCTATAGCTAAAATATAACCTACAGCTCTAGATAATATATAACTTGGCTAATATATAACCACAAGCATTTATTATACTAGTGTCATATCTCGAGCTCTAGCTAATATATAACTTACAGCTTTAGCTAATATATAACTTACAGCTTTAGCTAATATATAACTTACAGCTCTAGCTAATATATAACTTGGCTAATATATAACCACAAGCATTTATTAGTCTAGCGTCATATCTTGAGCTCTAGCTAATATATACCTTACAGTTGTAACTAATATATAACTTATAGCTTTAGCTAGTACATAACTTCCAGCTCTAATATATACTGTCCAGCACTCCTAATATATAACTTTTAGTTCTAACTAATATATAACATTAAGCTCTATCTACTATATATACATGTTATTGTTATATTATTATTATTATTAATTTAACTTTTATAAATATTTTTACTATTGTATTTCCATGATGTTTTTGCTATATACAACCTATTAACCTCAATGGACACTATGGACACCTTCATGCACATCTACACTTACATCTGAACTCACATGTTTATGTTTACATTCTGGACCTT